>JABFAI010000286.1:0-75043 GCA_013266175.1 Fusarium gaditjirri
GCCACAGCGGCAGATTCTGGGTCTTTTTGTTGTAGGTAATTTTGCTTAGCCTTACGAGCTGAGCGAACCCGTGACGATGTCGAGTGCCTAGCGCGGGCTATGGCGCCAGCGCAGAGAAGCGTCTGCCTCACTAGTTGAACTGACTGCAATGAGAGAAAAAAAGAAAGTTTGATAGAGCCAGAAGATGATGACGTGCCACGTGAAGATTACTCGTAATTGCGCAGATTGACTTTGGTCCACTCTCGATATTAACTGTCAAACAGTAACAAGGTTTGGCCCTGACAATCGCGATGCGACGATGCACCTCATCTCGAAGGAATCCTTCGCTGCCGCCCAGAGATTACCCGCAGAGCCCAGAGCCAACCTTGCAAGCCTAACGAGCAAGACCAAACCGAGAACAGGAGAACGAGGTCCTCTCCTAAAAAAGTAAAAAAGCCGGTGGACCCGTTGAATGTCACATTGTGGAACCGACTAGTTTGCTAGCCCGACTCCTTAGACCTCATCCAGCGACGATCATAGCCGTTGAGACCTGGCAGGGTGACAAGCGCGCTCTAAATCTCCTCCAACTTTTTTTCTTTTGCGAGGGGCCTTGACTTTGATCATCGCAAGGTCAAAGCTACGCAGGCACAGTAGCTTGGTTGTTGCATGCGTTCCCCTTTAGTTCCCAGGTCCACATACCGGTTCGTTTCGAGTAGATAAATTAAAATGTTTCCTTTCGGGGAACTCTTCCCCTCCCCCTGGCGTAATTATACATATCTCTCGCATTGTATCCGTCCTCTCGGGTTCGCGTTGGTCCTCTCGTCATCTCTCATTTTCTCCAAACTTTGTATGGTTGGGCTGCCCCCTCTGGTTCTTGACGAGCTGAGCGAGCAGCAGTAAGCTTCGAGGTTTGCATCGCGGAGGTGTTTGCCCTTTTTACGTGTTGCCCTCCGTGGACGGGCTTAATCTCATATGGCGAAGATGGAGTCGAAGCAGACGGACATTTGGGTCGTGCTGTTTGTCACTTTTGCTGCTGCGACCATCATCACCATCCTTCGGTTACTGAGTCGCCGGCTCAAGAGGATTCCTTTATCATGGGATGATTACTTTGCTCTTTGCGGATATGTAAGTTTTTAATCTGTTGTGAGCAAGTTCTTAGTGCTGACACTTTTAGGCCATTTCTGTTGGTTGGATCATCATTATCCCCTACTGTAGGTTCCCGGACAACCACCAGCGACGATGACGATACTAACAGCCGCCCAAGGGGTCAATCATGGTCTTGGACTACATATCATGGATGTCGTAAAAATGCGGAATATTACATTGGAAGATGCATTATACCAAGGAAAACTTCTGCTCTTCATCGCCGAGCTCTTCTACGCCTTCGGTCTCTTTTTCGCCAAGGTCTCGATTCTGAGTCTGTACTGGCGCATGTTCCGAGTCAGCAACATTCGACTGCCGATTCAGATTCTCTTTGGATGCGCCATCGTCTGGATCATCTTCCGAGTATGTACATCACGATCAATTGAGGCTTCCAGGCTAATTGGCGATAGATCTTCATGGGTATTTTTCACTGCGTCCCCGTTGATGCGTTCTGGGATTCCAAGGCTGGCGGATACTGCGCTATTGAGGATAAGAAGTTCTTCTTTGGCACGACGCTGGTGCACGCTGCCATTGACATTGCTATCTTGATCCTTCCGATGTGGCAGATTGGCAAATTGCAGCTGCCTATGATTCAGAAGGCTGGTATCATGGTCATGTTTACCTTTGGCTTCTTGTAAGTGACCTTGTCCTTGTGCCCCTTGATGGATTTACTGACACACCCAGCATTTGCGCTGCCGCTATTCGACTTATTGTCGCTGCACGTGTGTTTGATGACAAGTCCTACGATTTGACGTGGAATATCTGCGACATTGTCATCTGGGCAACCGTCGAGGTCAATCTGATCAACGTTTCCGGTACGCATTGGTCCCACCATGACCTTGATGATATCTAACCTTTGCAGCTTCACTCCCCACGATCCGACCCGCGTGCACATACATCTTCACATGCACGCATCCCCGGACCCGAACAGGTGCCAGCTCAGGGAGTTACCCCAACAGCTACGGCCGCAGCCAAACCAAGCAGTCCATCCGCCTCGACACCATCAACAAGTCCACGCCCAACGACGAATCCAGCTCAACGCACCAACTCGCCGAATCCGACGACGGCGGTGGTCGAGGCTCAGTGTCTGACTTTGAGAGCCACGCCATCGACCGGTTCAGACCATCGGGCAACAAGTACACGTCTACTGTCACGGGTCAAAGTCCAGGCACTGGAGAATTCGGAGCAAACTTTGGTGGCATTCTCGTCAAGAATGAGACGACGGTGCATGTTTCACAACACTGATCAAACTGGTACGCGAACTGGAGTCATTGGAAAGAAGCGATGTTATGGATATACCTTGTAGAGTAAATAAATTAATACATGTCGAGTCATTTGGACCCAAATATTGGGAACTATCTCAACCAATCGCAACGTGGGGGTGATGATCCTGGTGACATTAGCGGATGGCCCCCCCCTGCGTCTCAAGCGCGAAGTCTGGGATTGATCCGCTGCGTCTCACGACAAATGCCAAAGCAGGTTTTCTCCAGCGCCGAACCCGCTGAAGAAATGTCATGGATCATTCCGTTGCAGATTCTAAGAAACCGTTTTCGTACCCATCTCCACTGTTGGCGACACGTCTCGTCTCCAGACCCCCACGCATCCGTAACTATTTGACCTGTTCAGTTCCACCAACTTCAGTCCGTGGCCGCTTAAGCTTCGGGCGGCTGTCACCAAAATGTCATTCTACGCACTGACTGTTGCACTGACGTTAGCACGGAGTCTAGAACTTGATAAACTGAGGCTGACGATATGACACTGCAAAGCCAACGCCGTTCTTGCTCTAGCGAACCTCACGTTTTGCTTCTTCCATGTACTTCTCAGCTTAGTCCTGCGTCTGCGACTAGAGAAACTCAATGTCCAATAAGAAACACTGCCCTGATGGCGATCAGACGCATCAAGGTAGCATCGTGTCTCTGGTAGTCGGAAGTGGGAAGAAATACTCTTGGTGACATGGCACCATTTGCGCTAATGCGTCCGACAGGGTCAGGGCTTCGGTACTTGAGGAGGAAAGTGAGGGGAAGCCGTGATATTAGGAGAACGCCAAACATTTGGTTTAGCAGTCGATAATGGGCGCGCTATAGATTCAGCCAGTGCTTGGCAATTGAATCGGGGGTTAGTGGCGCAGAACGAGTTGAGTGGCTGCCGGACCAAGCTTTTTGGTAGCTTGAAGCTATACTGAAAGACGTAGACTACCCGAATAGTATCAGCAAGGGCTTCTCGGGTAAAAGAGCTCCCCTTAACAGAAGTAGGCCAACTACGAGTCGTCGGTCGATAAGTGCGATGCTCTGAAACACGATCAACATGCAACCTCTTGCACTGAAACTGTTAGAATGCCGACGCGAGAGCTATCACAAGATCGGGTAGAAACATGATCGGGAAAGTCATATAGTATGTTACTGATCGGATAAGACTTTGTAGCCCTGTCTTGAGATCTTGCACTCTTCCGTGAATCTCAACGCCAAGTTTGTGACATCTACCCAATGGTATATTTATCTGAACCGAAACAAATCATGCGATGACTGATAAACAGCAATAATTGAACAAGTTCGAAAATGGGGTTGAATGCCACTGCGCATAGGTACGAGTCTTGGCTGCTTACTCGTGATGTCATCCCACGCCCTTTGGAGAACATGGACTGGGTGAAATTCCGCAACGATTGACTTTAATCACCCTCGAATGATTGCACGATAGAGCGAACAATATCTGCTTTATTTATCACCCAGTTAGGGAGTCGTGACTTGCTCCAGAGACCTCTATACCTTGTTGCAAATCACCGCTGATATAAACTCGCATTCTGACCGATCATGGCACCTTCAAAGGCAAATCTCTCAAAGAGGGGCGAGGTATTCGCAACGCCCACAAGAAAAATACCAATGCTGGATGTAGTAAACGATCTATGGCATCCAGAAACGAACCCTGACAGGTACATCAGTCTCGGCGTGGCTGAGAATGTACATGCCCAACTGTGACACTAATGATGCAGGGCTGATACTTGACAGACACTCATGCACAAGGAATTGATTGAGCATATTACCCAGAATTTACGTACCCAATACTGATGGCAGAGGTATCGATTATGCTGCCTTTCAGTAGTTCAGCCTTGATAGCCATGCTTTGACAGCTGACGACGGTTTCACCGGCTCTCATCGCCTCCGAAATATCCTCGCAAGATTCATCAACCGCCACTTCAGCCCATATGAACATATCGCCAAGGACCAGATTACCGTCACCTCTGGCGTAGGCTAGGAAATCGAGCTCAGTGGCTTCGCACTCTGCGACAAAGGCAATGGTGTATTGCTTGCACTTCCCTATCGATCTGGGCTACAGAGTTGAGCGAGTCAAGATATAAGCCTACTAGTTGTATCAGGTTAAAGTTATCTAACCTGCTACAGAGCCAAGATTGTCGGCGTGTCGTTTGGGGATATAGATTCCCTCAGCATCGAGACTGTTGCAGCTTACGAGAAAGCATTGGAAGACGCTGAGTAGTAAGGGATTCGTGTCAGAGTTTTCCTGTTGTGCAATCCTCATAACCTATTAGGTGCGTGTATGCTTATTCTTATCAATCTTTTCTTCTAATCAATTGCCAGGTCGATGTTATACTACCGAGGTTCTCAAGACGTACATGCAATTCTGCCAGAAACATAACCTTCATTTCATCAGTGATGAGGTATATGCTCTGTCAGTCTGGAAGAACCCAAGCGCACCCGATGCACCGGAGTTCACTTCAGCTTTGGCTATTAACCCTGACAGTCTGATTGACAGAGACCTGTTACATGTCCTATGGGGAGTGGGCAAGGAAAGGCACTGAAACACACAAGCAGCTCCGAAACACTGACTTCTTAATAGGACTTTGGTTCCTGTGGTATCAGGATAGGCTGCCTGATCAGTCTAAATGAAGCGTTTCTACGAGCTTGCGAAGCAAATTCTTATTTCTCCGGCTCCTCGTCACTGGCGGACCTTGCTACTGCTCGTGTACTCGCCGATGATGCGTTCATCGAGAGCTCCATCAGGACCAATCGATTACGGCTAGCAGAGAACTACGAACTGACAATCAAGTTTCTCAACAGCCATCAGATCCCTTTCAAAGAGGGATCAAACGCTGGCTTTTTCGTCTGGGCCTATCTATTCCAGCCCTTGCGCGCATAAATCGATGCCGCTTTGCAGAGCCAAGAGGAACACAGGAAACCTCTCAGGACTCTCGAAGCAAGACTGCAAGAGACATTACTAAGGCACGAGATCTTCTTGGCTCTTGGTGCTGATTTCGGATTGTGCTTGCTCATGAAAAGACATATCTGCACCTGGGTCTGGAGCGCATGATCAAAGCTATCGAAGCTTTCCGTGGTCAACTTGAAGAAGATGTATTGTATTGTAAAAGATAACACGGCTGGAATTGCCAGGTGTGAATGGATTTGTTTTAATACCTCGCTCTATCTAGTTCTCAGACATGTGAAGTGACATGCATTCAAGAGATCCCGAGTGTCTTTTCCTCTGCTCGCATCGACTTGTACGCGTCAATCCACCACTCATGGATAGGCTTGTCGCCTTTCCATGCCCCATCAGGCCCAAGTTCATCCCATGGCTTGGGGCTGAGAATGTAATGCACATTCTTGACCTTATCGTCACGCCAGATGGCTCCATGTACACTTGGATCCCGCATCGTCTTCAAGGCATTGTATATGTATGGTAATGCCACCCAGCGACCTTTGAAGAGATCTGCAAGAAGGTCCTGGTCAGGGAACTGGTAGTCCAGACCGACCTCATTCATCTTGGTGACAATCTGATCAAAAATAGCTTTCGAAGGGTTGATGACGAGAAGTCCACTGTTAAGCTTGCCCAGGCCTGTTGAGATATCTGCCCCGGTAGTTTGAGCGAAGTCTGGTGAAGCATGCTGCGACGTAAACGCGCAATTCTCGGGTTTCCAATTCGGCGGATAGTGCGGCTTTTGTAGTGGATTGCAAGTACAAGCATGGCAAGCAGCAAACACTCTTTTACTGCAGGCCGCATCTCCAGATCCGCTTGATGAAGCAGAATCAAGCACGAGGTTCATGAGTTCATCCATGTTCTGTAGCGGTAGCATATCCGAGTCTAGGAGGACTATTCTTGAGTAGTCCGTGAGTGAGAAGGCGATCAGCTTGGTCCAACATTCGTTGAATCGAGGGTCATCGGTGTACTCCTTTGCGGTCGTTGGGGCAAGTCGTGGTACTTGGAGGGTTGCTATACCCCGACGATTCAGAGACTCAACGCTGGTTGTAGATAATGTACTTGTGTATAGAACCAGAAGCGGGTATCTCGATTTGACGCATCGCAGACGGTAGTTGAGTGTTAGTACGCCCTTGAGATAGCCATCATTTGTCACCAAAGTTGCCCAGGCTGGACAATTGTCAGTTCAGTGACGTGGAGAAAGCGTGCCCTACGCGTAATAAATCACCAACCTTTTGCCGGCAAGGCCGCAGTATTTTCAGAGACCATTGTGACGGGGATAGATAAGAGATGCCCAAAACTGGATGCAAAACTTCAACTTCAACTGAAAAGACGGATTTTCCATCATTCCAGGGAAGAACCCTCACGACATTGAATTGCGGCCGCATGTTCTTTTATAACCAAGTATCGGCAGTTATTAGAGTTTGTTGCGCAAACTTAGTACCTACGGCTACCGCGGACGGCAATCGAAGTGGCTTATTTCTATGGCGATCTGATACACTAACTCCACATTCTCATGCGCATTATTCCAAGGTTGGTATTTTTAAGTCTAAGATCGTCTCAGTGGCACGAAATGCCGCAGCTGAAAGATGCGCTATTGGAGATTATCGCTTGGCAATCTCTCACCGATCGCTGCGCACTCCTTGGCATCGGAAGATCTATTGCCCAACGTTATTAATCACGAGTTTACTTTATGAAGTTTGAAGTCGGCGCTGCATCGGAACGGCTGTCTTAAGATGCCATGCTCACCATGGGTCTTCCGTAGTAAGGCCGCTTACTAATTGACCTCAGTAACCGCCTCACGCTGTTCGTCATGATGCATGCTTATCCTCTGCTTCGTGTCAATACCCCACCCGCAACATCCTCCCCAAGATACACCATCTTCACGGAGTAGAAAATGGGCGACATGGTAGAAACACAGGCAATGGATAATATCGCTGTCTACGAACTTCACGGCGGTGATGGCGATGGTGCAGAGATGGTATTCACGCTCAATGGCTGCTTGATTTCCGTCTCTGTATCTCCAAGCAACGGATTGTCTACAAAAGACACAGAAAGAGAGCAAAACCGGCCTCTACAGGACCATCTTATCGATGTCTTGGATAAGGCTACCGTGTGCCAGAACGACAACGAGTATGAGGAGCTTGTGGATGAGGTCCTTGCTCTTATTCTTGACGCTGGAAGACTTTTTTTCACTCAGCTGATATCTTCGCAAGATGAGCAGACTCCAGGCACATCTCTGCGTCATTACTTATTTCCTCCTTTCTTCCACTTTCGGTTGAATGCTCCCGGCCCTACTGGCAGTGTCTCTGTCATACCCATTAGCTCCAACGAAACAAATACCATTTATACAGTCGACCCTGCCTCTGACAAAGAATTTCAAGAAGACTTGGAGATCTGTCAAGATTTGCCTTGTTATATACCTGAGGAAGTCTTTGTTACCGAGGTGGTTGAACGTGGTGCAAGGAATGTTACGGCTGTCGTCCAAGTGCAAGGGCAAGACATGTTCTGCAAGTCAAGCGATAAACCAGGCGGGCTCTCGAGTACTAGAAAGGGACGGGAGCTTCAATGCCTGCACAAGATACGGGAATACTTTCCAACCGGATCTATAAGCATTCCTCAACTCCTCGGATACGTTCATCATCATGATACGAAGCAGATCTTGGGATTTCTTCAACAGTGGGTGCTGGGGCACAGACTTAGCGATGTCATTACCTGTGCTACGACACAGAACAAGGAGAAATGGGCTTCTCAAATCCGGCAAAACGTCGAGGCTCTTCACCAACATGGAATGATCTGGGGAAACGGAAAACCTAGCAATATTATCATCGATGAGCAAGACAATGCTTGGCTGATCGATTTTGGTGGCGGGTGTACACCAGGATGGATTGACGCGGAGCTCGCTGAAACAAAAGAAGGGGATGAACAAGCCCTGGATAGGATCGTGGAATTGCTAAGCGGGAGAGACAAAATGTCTTCGTCTTCATAGAGAATCAAAAACCCGAGGAGATGCGGGGCTTACGTGTTGCGAAGGTTTGATAGTGCAGATCAACGGCAGTTCCTGGCACCCAAACTGTTGGGACTCGACGGCCGCTAGAATGATATCCACTTTTGTATCTTGACATAGACGTCCCTTAGAGTCCGGAACTAACCTAGTGAGGAAGTGCTAGCAATAGCGTTAAGCACAAAGAATGTCTTCTGTTGCAAGAGCGATAGGCCCTTAGCACGAAGGACTACATCAGTTCGGCACGAACCGCTAGGAACAGAGGCCTAACTAATATCCTCAAGGTCAGTAGATCTGTCGCCGGCTGCTTAATCATCGAGTGCCCCGTATCGATGCGCGCGCACCGAATGGCTCGTTGGCTTGCTTACGGCTCAGAAGCAGTATGTAACTGAGGATCTCTTCTTTGCAACCTTGGCTGCGCCCCGGAACACCGCGGGCCTCGATGATTTCTCGCTGCCCCAGACTACCATCTGAAGTCGCAAGTAGGATTCTCGGAAGCCACGGGATCAAGTATCTTTTTCTTCTTTGAAGCATCATTCTGACCCCCTCAAGTATTTCTGCTGTGACGGCCTTTCTCAAATTCTCATGACGTGTGTTACAGTCGCATGGATACGTCGGGCCCCACGGCCTGCGCTGGCGTATTGGACAGTGTGCTTTACAAAGCTAACGTAGGGCTAGCTATAGGTCAGTTATCAGTATGGACCAGGCTGAGAGATGAAGCATGAACGGGGCCAGCGTCTGATCTGCATGCATGCATGCTGCCGGTATCTGACGACCCAAGGTACATCTGCCGTTCGGGTTAGTCCAAGCCAGGCCCAATACGATAGCAACTATAGATAGCTCAGCCTAGCAGCGGACTGTACCCGTATAACGGGCCGCCGGATGAAACAATGTATAAACAGACAAGACGTTCCGACTAGCAGCGAACTTTAAAAACATCCACGTTGTATGGGAACAGGTGTCACAGTCGTCGAATGGCGTTATTTGCAGTTACATATGACCTGACCTTGCTGCAGTTCGTACAAGGACGCTGAGACTTTCGCTATCCCACTCGTCTCCGATGAAATTTGTATTTCATATGCGTGGATCGAAATCTCAGGTATCCATAATTTAAACGTTGGGTGGGGTTCTTCATTGCGTGTTCATAAATACGGAATAGCAGCCCGGCATTTGCTGCAGTGGAGCTGTCGGAATTCGGTATCATATCTAAAGTGCTCTAATTCTTACTTCAGCCTCCAAAATGCTACATCGTATAATTACCCCTCGGAGTTTGTCATCCCACATCGGCAGATTAAATTAAACGCAGAAAAATAAACAGTCTATACATGCTTCCAAAGTATCAATGGCGTTGTTCCTCGCTTAAATTGCCGTATATGGCTATAATACGCGCCGTATCTACGATGCATGAAGACATCGGACGATGGATCGCCAGCTTGGGACTGTCCCCCTGGTCTATCGGCCCTGTTTGTCCGTCAAGTACATCCCCCGTGGCGGCGGCTCTGCTCCCTGTCGGCGTATGTATTCGCCGGGAGCCTCGCAGGCTGTGCCAAACACGAGCGAAAGGCACGCGATAGAATTTCGTTCTCGGCTACAGTCAACTTTAAATAGCTTCTCAGGTATCCCACTTCACGCAGTCTGTGGCCTACGCGTAGACGAGTGACGCATAAAACTTTACCTCTTTGCAGTGAGGTAGTAGCCTCGGTTCATGGGTTAGAGAGGATAGGTTATATAAGCTTCATGCCGCCCAAATGGTTTCAAGGCCGTAAGGAGTATCACTGGTAACAGAGTCTCTTAAATCTCTGTCTGGGTTTTAGCTCATCCTGATCACTTCCCCAACTTACCAAAGTGCCTAGACTTACGCCCTATTTTCTGTTACCATGAGTTTCCGATTCCCCTATCACGAAACCCCGTCGGAGAGCAGCTTCAACCGCGAGTTCAACGATGCAGAGAAGGGCCAGCACGACAACTCGGGAATGGCGCTTGCACCACTGAGTAGAGTCTATGCATCCGATAAAGCAGATGGCCGCCTTGCAGCCTTTCCTCCAGTTATCGAGGGAAGCATGTGGTCCGCCACGCAATCAACCTCGTCCTTTCGCAACTCTTGCAAATCGGACTCCTCCTTACCGATTCTTGCCAAGCAAAAGATTGCACCGCCGCCAACGGAGAAACCAGAGCCCAGAAAAAGCACCCTTTTCGTACTGTGGTTCAACACATATAAGCGGCTGTTCACATTCGTCGTGACTGTCAACCTTATTGGTATCATCCTTACCAGTGTCGGCCAGTTCCAATATGCGCAGGACCATCTTGGCTCTATGGTCCTTGGAAATCTGCTCTTTGCTATCTTGATGCGCAACGAGTTGTTCTTTCGAATACTCTATATGGCCTTTATCTATGGACTGAGAAGTGTATGCAACTATTAAGCTGCGGTGATTGAGTTGCTAACATTGACTAGTGGGCGCCGCTAAGAATCAAGTTGATGGCAGCTTCGTTTCTGCAGCATGTTGGAGGAGTACACTCCGGGTGTGCGCTCTCCGGTACTGCGTAAGGAGCCGAACCCTTTCGTAGAAAATCTCGCTAATTCCTGACATGTATGTTCCAGTTGGCTCGTGTATTATATCGTGCAGATTCTCAGTCACCGCAGCATTCGCGAACCTGCTGTACTCGTCACTGGGATCGTCACTGTCGTCTTCATCATAACATCCGTGCTGAGTGCACTCCCGTGGGTTAGAAAGTAAGTCCGCATATGCCGCGCGAAGAGAATTGTACTCATACAATTGTCCAGTAACCACCACAACATCTTTGAAAGATACCACCGATTCGCTGGCTGGCTAGGTTTGGCTGTAAGTCTTTATCAAGTTTCTTTGCGATTTGTTGCTGACTTGGGAATAGGCGACCTGGTCTTTCGTTGTTTTGAGCAACTCCTACGATGCCACTAGCGGTAAAGATAATTCTAATGCACAGTCTCTGATAACCACGGAAAACATCTGGTTTACTATTTTCATGACGATCTTGTAAGAGGCCCACGTTTACCAACTTCGGAGAAAGAATAGCCACTGACACTTGCAATCTCCAGGATCGCTCTCCCGTGGGTCACAATTCGACAGGTCCCCGTAGAGGTAGAAATACCCTCGCCCAAGGTCGCCATCATCCGATTCAACAGGGGAATGCAACAAGGTCTTCTGGGACGCATAGGCCGCTCAGCCTTGATGGAGTATCACGCTTTCGGTATCATCAGTGAAGGACGCCATTCCCCTTACCATTACATGGTTTGCGGTGTCCAAGGCGATTTCACAAAGAGTCTTGTTGAAAACCCACCTACCAAGATCTGGACACGAGAGCTAAAGTTCGGTATGGGATGCTTGTAACAGGACTCCTGCTTATGCTAACTGCCTGTAGCCGGAATTGGACACGCTTCTGCAATGTTCAAAAGGGGTATCCGCGTCTGCACTGGTACAGGCATTGGTGCCGCTCTTTCAACCTGCATCCAGAGCAAAAATTGGTATGTATGCCCATTATCCTGACTAATGTCAGCCTTTGCTGACAGTCTATTCAAGGTTCCTCATCTGGATAGGCTCTGACCAGATAAACACCTTCGGATCAACAATTTCACGGCTCATCCACGATAACATCGAGTCCGACCGAATGATACTATGGGACACCAAGGAGCGAGGCGGTCGCCCAGATACAATGCAGCTCCTTAGAGATACCTGGAACAATTTTGGTGCCGAGGTCATCTTCATCACATCCAACATGAAGGGTAACGATGAGATGATGCAGGGATGCCGTGAAGGTTCGCGCAATTCTACTCTCACCTTCCAGTGAGTTATACTGACGTTGATCATTGATTAGAGGGCATGCACGCTTTCGGCACACTCTGGGACTTCTGAGCCTTCCATCCTTCAACTCTGCCGCCATAACGCATTTTAATGCTTCGCCACTGACCATGTCTTTGATGTTTAATTTTAATCCGAGCAACGTAGATCTTGTACTGGGCTTTCCTTTGTTCAAATTCTGATATATGGTGCTAGTTTCCTTGGCGGGTATTCTTTGGAGTTTGCAACACGACGCGTACGCCTTCATGTGATGAATTAGAGTATAATACATAGACATTAGAAGAGACATAGAACGGATGCTGATCTGATTGGTTATATTTCTATTATCGCCCATAAGGAATCGGGTTGCTTAATATGTCTTCACAGGTCCGCCTATGTGCTGGATAAGTTGTCCCATTTCCAACCAGCACTAAAGTGATAAGCAGATATATCAAGTAGGGAAAGCAGACGTCGTGCAACAAATACTGTGTAGAATACCTTTTTATTATCTCAACTTCTAGTGGGTAGGGTTCTATACGCCGTAAATCTCCATCAGTGCCTTGAAAGAAGCATCCTCTAGCAATTGGCTGGCACTTAGCCGATCCTGGGGCTGATATGAAAGACCCTTCCGTAGGACTGAAAGCACAAGCTCCTTCTCTTCTACATCAATATCTGGTCGTAGCCGTCCTACCTTGGCTTCAAGTAACGCCGTGGGTTCCAGCTCATGGTGCTGATCGTACCACCAATCATTGCTGACGCCCCCTGCCTTATAGGTTCCATTCCAACTTGCTGGGAGAGGACCTAAAGCATGAACCATGCAAGATATTATCGAGGAGTTTCCCGGCCCATAGAATAGAGCGTAGCCCATATACAGCTCAGCGAAAATACACATGTAACTCCACATATCGGTAGCGAAGGTCGGGTCTTGGTCATAGACTCTCTCTGGGGCGCAATAAATAGCAGGTGATTGTAGTTTCTGTGAGACTGGGGTACCTGATTTGATTGCTAGTCCGAAATCTCCAAGCGATATATCGTCTCCGATCAGGCTTTCATGGGCTTTCATTGGCATAACTAGTTCGCCTGTTTTCCAGAGGTCAGGGTCCAGGCGTATTTTCTTGGGACGTCCTATAGATTCGTACTTTGCAGCGACGCTGCTGCTGTCCATAGGTCGCAGGCTGTACATAACGTTCGCGCTGCTCAGGTCTATGAAATAAGTTAGATAGGCTGTTATTACCAAGCAACAATAACTACAGGGCAGTGCTGTAGTATGCTGACTGACCTCTATGCACAATTCCAATATCATGCAGATGGCTAATGGCTTGTAACAATTGCTTTGCGCCTGACATTCTAACGCGCAATGGCTTCTGACGACGATGGTCTCGAAGATTGGGACCTCGTAAAGGCAAGACGAGAACCCGATGATTGCCATGCGATCCGCGGAGCAGAAAGGTGCGCCGGTATAGTGTAAGATGAGACGTATCCTGAATAACTCTGGCAATCTCTGTCTGCATATTGTATTCATTGTCATTTGGGTCTTCGGATGTCATAATCTTTAGGGCCACATCTTTCTTCCCTAGTATATCGTATGCCATCCAGACAGTTGAGAACCCTCCGTGACCCAGCTTGTGTTCAATTCGATACTGATCGGCCAAGGTTTCGCCAATGCAAATAGGATAATAAAGACCCTCCAGGTAGCGTTGGGGATCTTCTGATGCTTCCTCGACATCAAATTCATCATCCGAGTCGACAAAATCACCTTCATCTGCGACACCAGTATTTGGAGACATTTTTTTGAGTAGGTTTCGTAGAAGCAGTGATGTTCTTGAGATGAATGGATATTGGTGATTCCGCGGAGAGATTAGAGGAGGAGTTGGGGTTAGAGATGCTAAGATGGGTAGGGTTGATGAATCGGCCAAGCCAAACTGTTTCAGTGGATACCAGCTCCGATAACGAATAACCGCCTTGGCTGTTCACGTGACAGTGAATCAATCATTGACAAATCAGCGTTGCGAAGCTCATGCACAATAAGTAAGCCCGTGTTGGATATGACGGAGACCAACACGGGGCGTAGCAACAGCGGTTCTATAAGTGTTGGTTGAAGACATAAATTTCTGTTCTTATCACCAACATGCTTATACAGTTACATTTTCTGTCAAGATACCCCTGGGCGAATTGGCACTTTTGCATTCTATTAGTAGTGGCGGAAAATGTCACAACAGATTAGGCTTTGCGATGGAGAAAAGCATCGCACCAGCACCAACAGTCAGTTCCTGGCGTTACGCCGGTCTCACTGAGCCTATAAGCTTTCGATCCTCCGTATGGTCAGGTTGGCAAGGCCAGGCCGGGTCTGGGGAGTTGCTTCTAGAGCTACTAACATCTTGATAATGAGGGTAGTGACAATTAACTAAACCGAGAATATGATAAATACATAAGGTCCTGATACTGTTGTCGTCTAGTTAGCATAATATCTCTATAAACTCATCATCAGCCTTACAACACCAACAGTACTTACACAACCTTGTTTCAAATCTGTCATTCACTACTTTTCTTGTCAGCTATGTCTTCTACAACTTATTACAGCAGTCTCTCAGCTAACGTCTATGATGGTACAGTTGGAAACATTCGCCTTCGCTGGTCAACGGCTGGAAGGGATAGGCTTTATACACTATCTCAAGAGACTGGCGCACCTGTGGACACTATCAAGGCCCTCACTGAGCATGTCTTACCGTCTGCAGAATCAGCAGGCTGTGATACGGTAAATACCTCGGCCCTTTCCATTTCACTTTTTCCACTTACACGTATATATGTAATGGATAAAAACTGACATATCTTATAGAGCGCCACCACATGACTTTAGCGTTGACAGCAAGATAGGGGCACAACACATGGACAGAGTTCATGTCAGCTGTGAACTGGGTGGTGGTACTGGAGGGCGCAGCGTCACACATATTTGCTTGGCAGGAGTAGGTCAAGGTGCAACAGCATATGACAATGTACAAATGACCGGGGAGAGCGTGACGAAGAAGAAAGGGGGTAAAACAGCTCGACCCAAATCTGTCTATTGGAAACTACAGTGCAGAAAATTTTCAGAACATAGCTATGACTGCAGCTGGTAGCGCATCAGGGCATGCTGGGCCAATCTCAAGTGGAGCTACGGGGCAGTCGGAATGGGTTTGGAAGGAGGAATACCAGAAGTTGATAGACCAAGCCAAAAGCTCGGGGAACCCCTTACTATAGCAAGGTCTTCCTATGGTATATGACTGACTAACAGAAGTGTTATCACCCAGGGACTCAGCAGTGACAGTAAGCAAAAAGGCCAGCAAGAGTGGCGAAATAGTTGACTTGAGTTAGAGATTGAAGGGAGGAGTATATAAATATTACAAATGCCGGATGTATTAATAGTAGCGCCGAGGTCTTTCTTACATGCAAAGATAGCAATTATAACGTAACGCTGGCCCGGTTTATGTGCTGGGCCAGGAAGTCAGAGAATAGAGGCAGATGTCATTCAGGTGACCAACAGCGATGTAGGGTAGGCACCCGTTATGAATAACTACAGATAGTTTAGGTAGCTTGTCTACAGTTTCTGCTGAGTCATAGATATGTCTTGGCAACACCGCTCTTCGGAGGCTTAATAATAACTTTTACCGTAGTCCTTCCTTCTAAAGGATAACACCATCGAGACCGCATTATTCAACAACATAGTCAAATGCACTGAATGCAATTATGTCAGATAAGAAGTGAATCCTTTATTCTACAATGGAGCGCCGATCCCAAACTCGTGCGACACTTGCCTGTCTCCCTTGTCAAAACCAGCATCTGAAATGCGACGGTACTCGCCCTATTTGTTCCAGGTGCGAAGGACTCTCTAGACCTTGCGCATTTCCCGAATCTCGTCGAAGCGGTAGCTACAAAGCAATGTCAAGAAGATCGCGGGCTCAAGGTTTCCAGGCTAATTTGACACCCACTGATAGCCTCGGATCCCTTGCTCCGGAATTTCAACAGCCGCCATCCGGTTTGGTTTTAGGCTTTGGAGCGATGGAAACTCATCGCAATGATGGAATCGAGCTTATCAATTTGTACTATGAAAACTTTCACCCTAGTCATCCTTTCCTTCTGCCAAGGGCAGCTCTTGATGCGAGGTATGCTGCTGGATGTCCTAGTATTCAACATGTCATGGCCGCTGTTCAGCATATCGGCTCTTTTTACACGAGCAACCCTGCCATTGGCATCGATGATTCTTTGTTGGGCCAGAGTGAACAGATAGATGGATTCGTCGTTCAAGCAACCCTACTGACAGCATTGGCAAAGAGCATGTGCGCCGAGCAGGACCTTGCCGACGAACTCCTGTCAAAGGCAATGTACCAAGCAAGCCTTATTGGTATGGACACCAAATCACTTGCCGACTTTATTTCCGAAAGCGATCCAGTACTCGCAGAAAGCTGGAGGCGCACAATGTGGATGCTGTACGTAAGCGACGCAAACTTTGCTGTTATTCGACAGGACTATACCTTGAGGCTGAAGGACATGAGCCTCAATGTGGATCTACCATGCGAAGATAAGGAGTATAATGAGATGGTAATTTCCCAGATATATCCCAGGACAAATGTTATCATTGCTAAACTAAACTACGAAGCTTATTCCGCAGGCAAGGACGACATTGGCAGAGTATCACAACCGCGAGTACGACATGCAAGAAAAATCGTTTTCTTCGTTTGCATATTACATCGATGCAAGTGTGATATTTGCTACCATACTGCACGCATCGCTGAAGTTCAAGACCAAAGCCAAAGCAGAGATGCTCTGTGATGATCTTGAGGCCAAGATCGCGGGCTGGTTCGCCATGTTACCGTCAAGTAAACGAGACCTCGATGTTCGGCTTGCCTTCTTGGACCAACTCATTTTCCAATCACACATGATGATGTACACGTAAGAAATTGCACATGTTTCCAGCTAGTTGTTGAATCAAACTAACCGCGCGAATCTTAGATGCCTTGCTTACATACACAGGCCCTTTTCCACCCTTCGATATGATCCTATTGAAGCAATCTCTTCATGCGGGTCGCCTCCCCCTCCGCTCCTCTTGGCAGCCAACGGTGGAGGCGGGCTGAATCGCCAGTCGCATCTGCAAAAGCTCTTACAGGCCATCCGCAAGCAGAACCAGTGCCTTATCATCCTACCCCTCGGCTCAGCCCAGCTGTCGCCTTTCGTCATCTGCATGGTTGCCTGCTGCACCATTGCTCACCTCGTAGCGTGCAAGTCGGCGCTCCCAGAGGATGAAGCCGAAGTAGCCCGGTCCCGGATCCGCGTTTGTCTTGGCACGCTCAGGCATTACGAAGACATATGGCCAAGGGCTAAGAAGATATTATTGGAGCTAAAGAGAATTGCCAATTGTATTCTTCAGATGGAGATGGCGACCTTGCAGTATCAGCCCGCCTATACTGAAGTCTCTGCAAATCAGGGAGATTCCACGCTTGGGGATTTATTTGAGGAGGAATGGCTTGACGCCCTGCGGGATTTGACATGAGGAACACAAGTGGATGACGTATTGTATTATAGAACGTGAAATGAAGCTGCAAGGAGATAGACTAAGCGGATGAGTAAAGACATTAAAAGTGCCAAGGAGCGAGATCGGTGCTAGGGCTTTGACGGTGATAGGATTTTCCCTTATGTCTCGGCTATCATCAACAACGATAATAGGCCAATTACTTGGACATTGTTGTTTGCTCTTTTCCCCGAACCGATGAAGGTGGATTACTCCGGGATACGGGACCCCACCCAAATCCCGAATTGCCTATGGGCGGGGCGAGGACCCCTTGGTCGTCCCGAAGACCGATACGCATCGGGCTGCAATAAAGGAAGGAGCTGATAATTCGGACAAGGCTTGCAGCTTCAAACGAAACACATAAGACTGCCTCATATCTCCGTCGGCTGCTGAGGATGCAACTCCACAAGTCCACACACTCTAGAGACATCATAACGAGCTCACCAACATGACAGCGCATTATTTCAGGACCACGGCCCTGGGTACGGTTGCCAGGCTAGCAACAAACAGTCGATTCCTAGCATTGAAAAGCTACAAAGATGAGTATCCGAAGGAGGCAAGCAACGGGTCCTCACACTCCAATCTCCAGGTTGAGGATGACTGCATACTTGTTGGATGGTGAGTGATAATGCTCTTAATTTTTGTTTTCTTTTCTCACGAAAGACGAAGGAAATCAGACGATGATCAAGAGAATCCGCACAATTGGTCTACGATGAGGAAGACGGCGGTGGCAGCCCTGATCTGGTTAGTTGCATCTCTTTTAACGACTCCCTATCACAACTTGAAACCTTACTGAAGCTAATCCTCTTTTTAACAGCCTGTATACTTTTACCATCTATTGCGGGTCGTCGATTTACGTTCCAAGCGTCGGGTACGCCACAGATTTCTCAGACATAAGGACAGTACACTGAGTTAGCATATAGACAAGTCATGGAAGAGTTCAACATCGCAGAAACAGCGGCGTCGCTAGGTCTCGCCCTTTACGTTCTCGGATGTACGTCTCCTCTATTACAGTCACATATTTCGATACGGGCTGACGATAATCTACAGATGGATTTGGGCCGCTACTTTTCTCGCCGCTCAGCGAAGTCCCCTACATTGGACGTAACCCGATCTACATTATTACCTTCACTATCTTCAATCTCCTTTACGTAGGGGCAGCGTTGACAGAGAACTTTGCTAGCTTCCTCGTCATTCGCTTCCTCCAGGGCTTCTTCGGAAGCCCATGCCTCGCCACTGGCGCTACGAGCCTTACCGATATGGTAATACCAGGTTCTCTAAAGTTTCACCGTATTTTCTAGTCACTGACTTCCTACTTAACAGTTTTCCGTTATCTACATCCTATACAGTCTAGCGGCATGGTCAGGCGCCATGTACTGTGGCCTAGCCCTTGGCCTATTGCTTTCGGGCTTCTCAGTTGTTGTTAAAGGGTAAGCTTCCCCTGATTCTGTACTACCTGGACCCGTTCTAACCGGTAATAGATGGTGGTGGTCTATGTGGGAACTGCTATGGCTCTCGTGCTTTGTCTTTGTCCTCCTCGTCATCTTCTTACCCGAGATATCTATACCGACGTTGCTGTACTAAAGGTCTAAACTGCTGAGGGAAGAAACTGGATCGGCTAAATACATTAACGTAGTGTCTATTGCGTTGAGGGCGGTGACCCTAAGAGATACTATAAAAGTAGCGCTGATTAAGCTATTCGAGATCTCTCTTAAGGACCCTTTAATCGCGTTTATGAACATTTATGTAAGCTACCTCGATCTTGTTTTGTCTTCCCTTAGAGAGCTCTCTAACTGATTCCCCTTTGTAGATATCCTTCACTTATGGGATATACTATTCCTTCTTCGAGGTTTTCCCACTTATCTATCCCAAGATCTATGGGATGAATCTTGGAGAAACGAGCGCTGTCTTTGTATACGTTCTAATCGCCTATATCATTAGTATGATATAGTATCTATCCTGGTATTATATCTATATCGAAAAGCGATTTAAAGCGCTAGGGTCTTATAATATCCCTGAGACCTTCTTACACCCTGGACTACTTGGTATCTTTAGTGCCCCAATTAGCATGTTCCTATTTGGCTGGGGCGCGAGAGAGTCAATTCCCTGGGAGGTGCCAACCCTTGGTATTGTTGTTTACTGCGGCTTCTCATTTGTCGTAGGCTCAGGGATCTTCATCTATCTCCCATTGGGATATCCCCATTACGCGGCTAGTCTTTTTGCCGCCAATGATGCCTTGAGGAGTTCGTTTGCCGCAGCGGCCATTCTATTCGGTAGGCCTCTCTACCTGAATCTAGGGATTGGACAAGGCTGCAGTTTATTGGGTGGTTTGAGCATACTTGGTATCGTTGGGTTCTGGTATCTCTTCCACTATGGAGATCAATTGCGGAAAAGAAGCAAGTTTACAACCCAGCAATAGATGCAGACGAGAAGGATGGCTGTAGGGCACAGATTACATTGCCTGGCAAAACACAGGCCACGTTCTGCGGCATATTAATCCGTACTACCCATCATGAGCCTATCGCTCACACAGAAACCGTTTACACTCGAAGAGATAATCATCATCGGGCTCGCCCGTTATTCTTGGTAGGCATCAGCTCGAGCATATTATAGGGGGTATTAGGATCTTTAATTCATGCATCTGTATTAGCGTTATACGTGACACACCCAAGAATCTCTTGTCATCCAGCTATCCACTCTTCATGAACTGCACCAAGTCTAGGCCGTTTGCAGTGATGGTCATTGTTCGTGGGCATCGGATATCCTCGAGCCCTTGTGCTAGATCAACGACCAGTAGAGGTTGTGAATTTCTAGGAGAGTTGTAAACTATGAACTTTTGGAATCTTCTGAACCATCTATAGTGCTTCTACTGTCCGATTTATCAACCTTAAGGAAGCAAAATATACGATTTCGGAGACAGCTAAAACCTTCAACTAAAGAAAGCATTTTCTGTAGAGAAACGTGTAGGAATAGCTGCACTCGGCGTAACGAAATTCTTAATCACCCTATACGCTTATAAAACGAAAAGTAAAGAAATATTTATAATATTTATAAGCATTAGCTAAGGCTGCTTTGCCCTGAGAATACAGGATAGAATGTTCAAGATGCAGTGATTCAGATCGTAAACAGCAGGAACTTTAGCCACAGGGTCTTTTTGCACTATGGAAAGCAGAAGCCCGTGCTCGGCAAATGACCCCTGGTTCCGAGGCAACATGCCAGAGACTCTATTTAGGACCCTTGATTGATGGATTGACCAAATCCTTGACAGGAACTGACTCGTGTCACCCAACTGACCTCGTTTTTTGACCAATGGCTTCAAAGACAATACCTAGCAAGTCTCGGAACCTAGAACGCAAAAAGGCATGTAGTGGCAGGACTCGACAACAATTCGGACATGCCCTATAGACAATCATACGAAACCTGCCTCTCGGCTGTGTCGATCTCTTACGAGCTTTGATAGTTTGTCTGTTGGCCTAAGATCATTGCTACCTTCCCCGGAGTCATCTGCACGCTACGTGGGCCTTAGAGGACTGGACAACTTCCCCCGGTCAGTGAGAACGTACATGGCATGCATACACACCGTCTGTTCCTTCTAGTATGGGAATCATCATGGAGATCGTCAACTCATTTGCTCCGTGAATCGACAGTCAACACGGACGGTCCCGGATTCAGGGTAATCACAAGAAAGCTTATTTTCAGCCCCCTGACTTGGCTTGCATGGTTGGACCATAGGCGAAGTGATCTGCCATCTCCTCGATGACGTGCGAACACAATGTGAGGCCAGAACCATCTGCCGTGCCGGTCTGTATCAGCAGTGCAGCTCCCGTTACACAAGTAGATGTGCCGTGCCTCTTTGAACTGCATTCGACATGGTGGAATAGTGGAGGTAGAAGGGGATAATTAAGAAAGGATCTACAATAAAGGAGGGGAAGCGGTCCCTGCGGGAAGTAGTCTCTTATAAGAAAGTGAATTGCATGATTTTCAGGCATAATGACATGAGTTCATAGCTTCAGGTTCCTAGTGTAAACGAGTAATTACTTGGTCAATAGAAAACACATCCTCTGTGTAATTTCTGGATTTCACATCTTCTCTATATCTATTGGGTGATTCAAGCTGTTGCATCTGATGTGACGGGTTTGTGGTCCTGAATAGGGGAGAGGAGCTTCCGAAAATCTTCAGCAGACCCAGCCACCGGCTTCTCCTTCAAGATCGGGACCCTGCCATCGGCAAGAATATCCACACAGTTCTTATGAAACTGGTGGGGAACGCAGACGATAGCAAAGTCCGGTTTGTGGTCTGCTAGCATGCCCTCAATGGATGAGTAGACGGGGACATCGGGGTGGCTCTGGGAGAAAGTCAAGAATTTGCTGGGATCAGTGTCGCAGACTGCAAGCATGTTGAAGGACGGGGACTGGAGACACTTGAAGAAGGTGTTGTAGCCGCGATGGCCGAGACCAACCAGTGCAACGTTGTACTTTCTGTGGCCGGAATTCTGGAGCTTCGGCTGGGGCTTTGCAATAACTTCCGACAAGAAATCCATGTTGAACGAACTGCGTCTCACTAGAGGACCTAGTGGCAAGATTGATGAGAGAGTTTTTCTTGATGTAAGTTAAGAGTTACTAAAGTTCTTAGCCGCTCAGTAACTTGGAACAGCTGGACACATACTAATACATGGCCCGGTCGATCCTCGAGATAGCAAAGAAACTGTCATCTTGGAACCAGATTGTGTTTCCATGCAAGTCTTGGTGTCAGATACATCGGATCGCCGCAAGCATAAGCAGGGGTGTAAGCATAATCAGGGTTGTAATCAAGGATGTAAGCATGCAAGAAGGTATCGCTCTCAGTCCCAACGTACAAAGCTCTAGGTCTACCAAAACTCAAAGACTTTTCCGTGCCAGGCGTACGTACGATTGTGTTACTGGAATCAATATACTGGCATGTCACTTTCAGTTCATCTTATCATTCTCTTTACAGGCCTCGCTCTTGCTGTCTTTGCCACATCACTCGATGAAACAATTGTAAGCCACTCTTCAACGTGTTAACCTACCATATCTGATATCTTCATCGCAGGTTGCCGTGGCTGCTGTAAATATCTCAGATGGGTTCAACAGCTTCAACCTCTACGACTGGGTGACTGTTTCGTACCTCATATCTAACACGGGTGTCCAGCCACTCTATTGTCAGTTCTCAAAATTTCATGGCTCAAAAAGAATGAAGCTGACTTTTTTACAGGGCAGATCTCGGATATCGTGGGTCGGAAAGGTGACCGCCCCCTCAGCCATGCCGTTGAAAAATACCTAATACTAGACAGGCCCGATGATGACTGCCTTGGCCGTGTTCTTTGCTGCAAATGCTGCATGCGCATGGTCTCAGTCGATGGTATCTCTGATTATCTTCAAGACAATCGGCGGGATCGGTGGCGGCGGCATGACCGGGCTCAGCTTTGTGATCGTAGCTGATCTATTCCGATTAGGCATTACACCATATCTTGACTAACCGTCTCCAAACTTTACTAACAGGCTAAGATGAACGCCCGAGATATTAGGGAATATTGATGTCCGGCGTCGGAGTTGCGATGGCCCTAGGTCCCGTCCTGGAAGGTAGTAAGTAGTTTCTTTCCTCGGGCCTCTCATCTAGGATAACTATACTATATTCATATGCTTTTGTACATCACGCTCACTAACTCATATATTATTGACTCAGGTTGCCAGCTGGCGATGGTGCTTCTGGATCATCATGCCCTTCGCAGGCATCACATTCCTGATCATAGATTTCATCAAGCTCCCCTCGCCCACCACACAGCCGACACAAAATCAACCCGAAACCCACAGCCTCTGAGATCGAGCCAAGATGATGATGCAACAATTGTGTGGTATCGACTGGTTGGGTGCTTCTTTGATCATGTGCTCAGTCACCTGTCTTATTGTGCCGCTTACTCTCGGCGGCAATCAATGGCCGTGGTCGTCAGTACAAGTCATCCTTCTCCTTTCGATTGCGGTAATATCGACAATAGGACTTGTCCTGCTTGAGCTATTCATGCTGAAAGACGCCGCTTTGGTCCCTGCTAGGTTTTTGAAGAACAATGCCCTCGTCATGGCGTGGCTGAATTTATTCTTATACAATGTTCTATTCATGGCTCTCCTGTATTATCTGTGAGTTTTTAATTCGTTTCCCTCCCGCGGCTGCACCCCTTGAACCTCGGTATGAATATTTATTAACGGCTCAGGGCAGACCCATATGGTTTCAAGTGGTGCGAGGCTACAGCTCAACCAAGACCGGTCTTTTCCTTCTTCCTTTAGCATGCGGTCTTGTGCTTGTTGGCATCAGTTTCTCGCCACTGCTCCGGCTAGCATCACTCATCAAGACAACATTACATCTTCGATCCAAGGCCCCTAGGCATGTTCTTTTATTTGTCGGCTGTACTCTGTTTTTGCTGGCGACCATTTTGATCGCTACACAATTAAAGTCAGCCCCGATTGCGGGATATGTAATCATGGCACTCATACTGGGGGTTGGCGGTGGCATGGTCTTACAATCGAGCTTCCTGGAGGCTCAAGCTTCCGTTCCTCCTACGGGTAAGTATTGACCAGAAGATGTTTGAGCATCCCCTGTTCCTCAAGCAGCAAGCTGATTGGGAACGAACACAGACGTAGCACTTGCAAACACAATCGCAGTCATGTTTCAATACTTGGGTGGAGCGATTGGGCTCGCTGTCACTGGCATAATATGCCGCCAGTCTCTGACTAGGCAATTGAATAATGAGCCTGAAGAATTAATTGTACGTTGTCTCCCATAGTTGTGCCAGGTTTCTTTATTGGCGTTGATCTAACTGGATAAATAAAAATGCAGCCTACCGACTTGCGCAAGTACGTCCTGCATAATCCCAAATATGCAGCTCAAATCTCCAAAGATAACCCGATCTTGGAAACTGCAATTGAAAAGCTTTACACACAGGCTATGTTGTTGGTTTTGAAAGCAATGATTTCAATAGCCGGAGCTGTATATTTGAACTCGCTGGGTATAATCAAGCTTGGATGGGGCGCCGAGAAAGATGCGTCTTCTGCTCCATCTGAGCCAAGTTTGCACAGTGAGGAGCAGAGGGATGCTTGAGCAAGACAGGCTTATGCTATAGCTTCTTGCATCCATACAGATGATAGCAGATTTAAAAGGCTGCTGTATCGGCCTCAGCATCATCGGTACCGATCCTATATGTTGACAAAATTTATTCGTTCTCTTCAATCGCTTCTCCTATTTCTAGCTTGTCTCGAATAAGTAGCAGAAGTCTGACGTTGGTGCAAGCTATGGCGTTCATAGTATCTTATAGCATCCTAGCAACTGATATGTCTCCGTTACTTGACCAAAAGCATTTGTCTAATTCGTCTGTAATGAATTCGCAACCCGGTACTGCTTTTACCACTTACTTGAACAAATAAATAAGTGTCCGTCGAGAAGCCTCGTCAGAAGGGTCATTTTCCAATTTCAAACGAATACATTGAAAAGCATAAATTTTCTCTTATTGCGGTTGTATCAATGCTTCCCGAAAAACAATGAGTCAGTAAGTCTCAAATCTCATCTTTTCTGTTGTACTACTTAGCTTTCTGTTTCCCATCCTCCTGTAACCAACTCGTGTGTCTCATCAAAGCAATGTCCACCAAGACTCAAACAAACTGAACATATATCAAAATCCCCGCTATCACAGATTCCGCAATGTACGTGACCTTTTCCATACAAAGTTAGCAAGCATATGTCGCAGTATACTCCCGCCTCTTCATCCGGATGTTGTTGAACATTCCCATCCTCTTCCACGCCAAGTGCTTGATCCATATGCCCATCTGCTCCATCTAGAAGGCTCACTACTGCATCATGGCCGCCCTTTCTGGCCCACCATTTCGCATTCCTACCAAACTTGTCACTAGATCCGACTTCAACAGCGCCG
Organism: Fusarium gaditjirri; assembly: GCA_013266175.1. NCBI lineage: Eukaryota > Fungi > Ascomycota > Sordariomycetes > Hypocreales > Nectriaceae > Fusarium > Fusarium gaditjirri. Next base: position 25,620 of record JABFAI010000286.1, read on the forward strand.
GTATCAATAAGCGCTCTGACGATTTCAACATGACCAAATCTTGCTGCAATAGATAATGGCGTCGAACCCCATTTATCAATCTCGTCAACCGCCTGCGATACACTTGTGATCAGGTTCACAACCTCAAGATGTCCAAACCTACAGGCATAATGTAAAGGGGTACGATTAGAATTGTCTTTAGAGCTGACATCAGCTCCCAGTTGAATAAGAAGCTGTGCTACTCGTAAATGCCCCATTGCTGAAGAACAATGAAGCGGTGTCTCTCCAATAACTGTTTTTGCATCCAGGGAAGCGCCCTCCTTAATCAGAATTTCCACTATATCGTTAAACCCATTGTATGAAGCCAGGAACAGTGGCCTGAAGCCGTCAACATCATTACTGTTGATATCTGCGCCGCTTTGGAGAAGCAGTTTGAGTACGTTGTGATATCCTGAGCGACGGAAATCAGGTGATGTGACATCCACATTTGGGTCAACTTCCTGTATGAACCCATCGTAATGACCATAAGTAGCTGCCATAAATAGTGGCTGAGGTTCTGTCGCTGCCTTATCCTTGTTGATCAGAGCTTTCGCCGCGTTGAAATGTCCATAGCCAGCTGCTACACTAAGTAAGGAGAATACATGATCCCCAAGTGGAATCTCGGTGAGTTCTGCACCTTCATCTAGTAGCAACTCGGCAAGCTCTGAGTAGTTGTACGACACTGCCAGGAAAAGCGGAGGCTGGCCGTTGGTCAGCACCTGATTAACATCCGCACCCTTCTCAATGAGAAGCTTTGCCAGTTCAACAAACCCTCTTTTAGATGCTATCGAGAGTGGTGTGAAGCCATCGTTTGTTTCGTGTGATATATCAGCTCCCCGGTCGATAAGCTTCCGAGCCGCCTTGATATTGCCACTCTTTGAAGCGACGTCAAGGGGTGCTTGTCCATCATCGTCGACCATCGAGACATTTGCGCCTTTTAAGATAAGAAAGTCCATAATTCCATCGTTCCCCTGTTGTGCACTAGTGTGCAGTGGTCCTTGACCTTGGTAACATCTTGCATTGATATCTGCACCATTATCAACGAGTAATTCAACAGTATCCTTATTGCCAGAAAGGCACGCCCAGCACAACGGGGTCATATGGCAAAATGATCGATCGTTCATGTCAAAGCACCCTTCTTGTATGAGATGTGCCACAGAGTTTGTGAGTCCACTGCAGATTGCAAATACAAATGGGCTTATTGACCTTTCTTCAATATAAGGCAGGTCACGGGAGAACCTGGTCTCCACAAACTCTCTCACAAAGGGCCAGTTCTCATTTCGACTATCGAGTAAATCATCGATTGCCTGCTGTAACTCCCGATCAATGGTCTTCACCTCTCGGCAATGCTGAAACCAGCATCTAGCAGTATAGAACAAGAGGGACATCGTTGGCATTTTACCTTCGCTCATCTTTAAGCTTTCCCAAACCCCAGGAAAGCTTATAAGCCGAAGACATTGTTTCGCGAGAGCAATATTGTGGATATTCTCATTAGTGACACAAAGCTTCTCATTGGAAAGCAAAGTCGCGGTGCCGGGAAAGGTCTTGAGAAGAAGGTATTCCTTGACAGAGAAGTGCGACAAGTGAACCTCTTGCAAGCCAACAGAATCCTCTTCTGATTCTAGAATGCGCTCGGGGTGATCGAAATTCTCTGAGGATGACACATGCCGGACCTCAACCAGGGATCCGCATAGCTCGAGGATCATACTGTCGACATAATCCTGGTCTACACAATCTGGCATTTCGTCCACGGGCAACTCGTCCATGTCTTCTGTCAGGAGCACAGCTTCCGTAATCTCATAGACCGTCAAAGGACGCAGTGCAAACGCGGTCCATCGAAGCAGAGATAAGGCTCTTTCTTTATCAGAGTCTCTCATTGCGTTGATTCTGTTCCATTCTCGGTCATAGAGACTGTCAAGTCCAGATGGAGTCTCATCAATTTCTCGTTCAAGTTGCTTTCTGCTCCGTCCCTTTCTCAGAGACCCTTCTTGAAGCTTAACCCACTGGAACTGACCCTCGCTTCTGTTTTTCATCTTTTGTGCGATAGAGGCTCTTGTTGATTCATCTTTGTTTAGTAACTTTGCTTTGACAAGTTCAGATGAGTAGGCCATTAGATCTGGCCCAACGTCGTCTGGAATGATGGTATATTCGCTGTATCCAGTGAAATCGGAAAGACCTTTCTGTATGACACGGTCGCCACGGCTTGAGATGAGGATTTTGGTTGTAGTATTGGTGACAGCTATTCGCAATTCCTGAAGGAAATGAGGGACGGACTTTGTGTCTGTATTGTTCATTCCAGTGCATTCATCCAACCCGTCCAGAATAAGTATACAGCCTGGAACGCCCATGACAACTTCGCGGAAAGCTCGTAGTACGGTTACCTGACTCGCCAGAGGCTCGTGCTGTGACAGCCGGGTCTTGGTCACGATATCTCGAGCCGCCTGGCTACGTTGTATCATCAGAGTCAACCATGCTCGGATAACTGAGAAAGGATCATCCCGGCCGTCATATCTCGATGATAAGAAGAAGTACGCGACGGGTTCCTGTGCTGTTCTTTCGAGCTCTTGAACGATCCTGGCGCAAAGGACCGTTTTCCCAAACCCAGCTGGGCCTTTGATCCAGAATATTTTGCTTGAAGAAGAGGGTTTCTGCCACTCTAGGAACTCATCGCGATGGAGAATCCATTCACATGTTGTTTGGACACGCTTATCGTTAGAGTCGCTAAACACATCGTTTGGCGGAGGTGCACCAAGCCACTGGTGCAAGTCCCGCATTTTCTCGGCTAGGTTCATATTAGTCTGACCATCCATTATACAGCAAGTGAACTTTATACCTTCCATCTCCTCCTCAATCTTCTGCAGTAGCTTCCGAATCTCGATAGCATATGGTGGCTCGCCTCCGCCTATCGATAGATCCTTGAAGCTTGGAGTTCGCGTCAAAGCTTTCAAGCCCGTAGCATCGGGAGAAACAACGCTATAGAGGTCTGATACAAGGCTGGCAAGTGCTTGGACACGGCTTGTATGCTTCAGCTTTCCGCGCAGTGCCCATGTTGTCTTTTGCCATCTTGAGATTTTAGATCCATGCGAAGATAAGTCTCCCGGTAATGGAAATGATGGCGTCTTCTGGAGACCCGTGGGGCTTGGAGGATCATTTGATGTATCCGAGAAGTCCTTGATGCTATTCAGTAGTCCCTGGACCACAGCAAACGTGCGCGGGTTATCGAGATCCGGATGATGGTTATCCGAGAGCTGGCCCTCACCGATTCCGACGCCATCACCCCAACGTTCAAAGAGATGCATAGTCGCATTGAGTTGAGCGTCAAGCTGTCGTGAGTCCCGACCAGCTGTTCTGTACGAGTCAACCCGCGGCATAACGTCCATGCAGGTGCTGAAGAGGCCGACAAGGCCAACTGCGAGCCCGACTGGCTCCATGATGTATTTCTGCTCTTCTCAAGCAAGACGAAGAAGTTGGGTCGAGTATTTGCGCTCTGATGTTACAACGCGTTATTTCATTGCTGTCGTGCTTATGGCGGGGTATGCCTGGTGAAGCTGAGACAGAGTAAGCCCACTTCAGCTGCAATGCTGGGGGTTTGAAACTCGATGAGCTAGCCAATGAGGTCGACTTGTTTCATGCAAGTTCTCGCCGCGTGATGCGTGTTAAGCATTCGTCGCATTTGAGTGGTTAATGTCTGATACTTTGTACTTTGTTCTCTTGGAGCAATATGGCATCCACTATGCACCACTCCCATTTTAAGCCAGCCTTGTTTCCCTCTTCCAGCAGACCAGCACAGTCTCAAAGCTCTCGCTTCTGCATTCAGGGTATTTAGTAATGTTCGCTGCTCGCATGGCAGCAGCAATAAGTAATCGATATAGGCACATGGGAAAACCTATAGTAGACTATCCTTGACCAGCAGCAGCTGTCTAACAAGTCCCACGGTACCCAGCACCAATCTGATCACGAGAGTATCCCGCCGCTGCTCCAGCATCCTTGCACTTTGCCATGAAGTCACCCCCACCAATAGCGCCGTTGTAGTTCTCGTTACAGGTCGTTCCGCTCCATGTAGCCTAATGGTTACGTTAGCCATATGAATGTTGATAGAAAGCTTGGGTACTCACTCCATTTCCATAGTTATTACATGCATCATGGGTGAGTGACCAATTAATACCCCATCCGCTGAACCCACCGCTAGGTGATTTAGGCCAGTTGATGCAGCAGTTGTGCGAGCTATGGTCCTTTCTTTTAGTCAAGTATTAGTCCTGGTACTTTCTCATGGAGGAGAGTTTCTATTTACGCTTGGGCGGCTCCGAGGAGGAGACTGGAGATGATGATAGACTTGATGGCGGACATTGTTGCTAAAGTGGTTTCAGTCAAGCAGGTTGCTTTATGTCAAAGGATGGAATATGTTCACTCTTGTGAGGAACAAGTCTGTGGATTTATAGCCTTTCCTTTTCATCTCGTTAACCGTATTTATGGTTTGCAAGGGCTACGAGTTATACTTCATCATACGAAAACTCATCCCACTTATACTAAATGAAGTGATTGATGCTGAAAGCTTATGACATCTCAGCGAGATGTATGAAGCCAATACACTGAAAATACCTAATTAACTTCAGGTTTTAAAAGGCAATACATATATAGCCTCAATAAAGATAAATCTCCTAATTTAAATATAATAATAAGCTTTTATAATAACTTAATCAGTAACCTTATTTGTAGCTACCTGGGGTATAAGAAGTCATTATAATCCTTCATTGCTAGAAGTAGAAGACTAAAAACCTCTTCTTAAATTCCCACACAAAACCACGAAAATGCTGCTTCTAAGTGGAAGGATTGCTTTCCAACCACTTGCCAACGGGCTCCAATGGGACTACGAGAACAACTGGCCTATACTAAATGAAGTGGATATTATAATATATTTTATTGGGTCTCTCACAGACATGACAGACCGACTTTTCGATACCTTCCGGTCACCGCTGGTAAGGAGGAGTAGCTGCTTCAATGATTGCTGGCCATATGACTAGACTTGAGGCTGCTAACACAACTTAAGAGAGAATGGCACTCTTTCTCACGATATAGGCTTCCCATACCTTGCCAATATCAGATCTCCTGTTCCCCGCATCATGGGTTTGCCTGTCTATGATAAGTGTTAAATCCTGTCTAGTAATCTCGAGGAGCTGGCCCTCAAAACATCTGCATTATGTGGTCTACTACGGAGTGTAACTAAAGATGATTATACGACTTGACCAACAGCCCATGAAATTAATTCCATAATTTAAGGTTTCAGCATTTGTGATAGCTGGCAGTGCTCGCTAAACCAGCCAATGTATCATCTCAATTAGACGTTACCGAAAGTCTAAAAGACTTCGTTCTTCATCTTGTAACCATGACGTGAGCCGTGCTGCAGATCTTTTCCGCAGCAGTTACTCGGTTGAACGACACTATTTTATTTATGTGAAACTCACCCCTAGGGACCTCAACTTTAGTCCTCATCATGACCTGGTTGGGCTAATTTGGCTAGAAGTTGTCAGCTTGTAGGCAACTCTTCTGCCGTTGTACGGGTATAAAAAGGCTTACGGAAAGCCTATGTAGGAGATTGTATGAGCCATTTCTGCTGCGGGAATAGAATATTGTTTATATTCATTTGACTGAGGCATTTTCACTTTAAAACTACATATAAGGTCTCTGAGAGACTGGTGAGATTGGAAGCTATGGGCTCGGCTTCATGACATATCCCGCGGCGTTTGTCGAGATGCCTGCTTCGGGCTTCTCTTCCGTCATTTTCTTCTTCCCCATTATGCTACTCGGCATGAATTCGTCTTTTGCTAAGCTTGATGCAATCATGACGTTGATCCTTGATTCCTCTTTTGCCAGAAACTGGAGTCGCCCCTAGATTGCCACTGCCATGGTCACGATTTGCTTCCTTCTTTCGCTTCATCACTGCACCCAGTTTGGTTAGTTCTTTATGGATGGAATTGACCGATGGATCAATAAAATTGGCCTCGTTTGCGTCGTTTGGGCGGGACGTGTTGGTGCGACTACTCTATACCGATTCGAGGATGTTGTTAGCCAGGTCGGAATGTCTTCATCCGCCATGTACAATGTTGGTTTTATGGGTGGCCAGCTACTAGATATCATTGTCGGCCACATTGCGACTCTTGGGGCCATTGCTGGCTTCGGTGTCTATGTTATTTGCCTTGCTGCTTCACTGGTCTTTTCAAGAACATCAGACGCACACGATGCACCGAGATTACTATCCAAAAACAAGCTGATCTCCGTCCTTTACTACGTTGCCTTCTATTCAGTAAGTTTACGTATTCACCGTTGGGAAACCAATTAATCTGTATGTGTGATGTAGGGCAACCAGCTACGGCACGATCTCAACTTAGTCATCGGCAATGGTAAAAAGTGGTCCCTCCCATTCCTCTGGGCACCAATGTTACGATACGTCTTGGGTCCAATCCTAGCTATCATCTTCAGCTTGGCCTACCCCAGCTTCGAGGAAGTCAACAACGATCCGCTATACATCCTTGGCTTCATTGTTGCGCATCTCTTACTTGTATGGTGTGTGATGGGCTTTGTCTTCCCCAGGAGGTTCAACATATTTATTATACCTGAGCGCCGTGATGACTGGAAACAGCCGTATGCTCCCAATGTCCGTCGAAGGACAACTGAGGGCGAGGACGCGACCAGAACAGACTGGTATGTCCAGTGGAGAAGCAAGTATGTCGAACAAGGGTGTTGAGGCATGATTTAGGAAGGTGTTATTCTCCTCAGTGGTGCTGTGACTGATGATGGGGTTTTGTTATACTATAGAGCTTAGCATATGACTCAGTTTCATGGTTCCAATCTGCTGTACTAGTGGCGCAAACGCAGTCTAACCAGCAAGCCCTCGGACGGGTCGGATTTCGATTATAATCCGCCGAAATTCTACCCTTCGAAACCATCAGGGTTGATGCTCCAAAAGTGGGAGACGAAACCCTTATCATCCCCATACCCCTGTCTCTAAATCTTCTCAGACGAATCGGAGTTGTGCATGGAACTGATAAGCGGCCGAGTTCGGGAATATCATTACCTATTCGAGCTACACATCTCAAGAGCATATCTCTTATCTCGAGACAACGCAGGATATACATTGTGCTAACAATAAGCTTGTTTATTCTTCAACTCTAATTAACATTTATCCAGAGAATTGGTATCTATACAGCTAAAATATTGCTTGGCAGCGAGTCGGTCACGACAGCATCGCGAGGCATTTCTTTGCAGTATTGCCAAGCATACTCGGTAAGATTAACCCCGATAGAGAGTCGGGTTCAAGTATTGGATCCGGGTCGTAAGACAGGAATGGCAGCCCGTGAAGCCATTTAAACATGGCCATGTCCCGGTAACTGCGGGTTTTAACGCCATCTGGCAATATTACCTCTTTCCGCATTGAAATATGAGAAGTTCTGCTTTTCTTTGGTCTCTGGCGGTCGGCCTGGGTTCACTTGCCAAAGCAGTGCCCCTCAACTCCCCTTCTGTCAAGTTTGTATCTCCCTCAAGAGTCAGCCCCGGCAGTGCACAAAATGTCGTTGTGGAATACACCGGCGATGTCGACGGGCGCCTGACTCTGAGTTATGGCGCATGTGGTGATGAGGCAACCGTCTCAGAGACTATGCATCATATCGGGTCGACGCATGTTGGACAGCATCCCCTGGCGAAGCGCCATCTCGATCACCAGGACATGCGGCCTACGCGATTTGTCTGGCTGACACCAGAGTACATCTCTCGTGGTTGTCTCAGCGCCTTCTTAGACGGAGAGCTTGTCGGCCAGTCTGAGAATCTCGACATTGTCAAGCGCCTTGGACGTCGAGGTGCGAAGAAGAAGTCATTCGCAGACGTTGCCGGTGATGATAGTTTGTGGTTCGACGGTGTTGCATATCTCAAGCAGAAGCAGCCGGACGATGTCTTTGTTACCGCTACAAAGAACAAGACTTTTGGCATTCTGGGTGGCGGCATCTCGGGACTTCTATCTTCGGTAAGTGATATCTTTAGCGTTGAATGCGAAACTGACGGTCTAATCTCAAGCTCATCCTCGACTCTGTCGGCATCCACAACTGGACGATTCTCGAGTCATCCGAGAGAATCGGTGGTCGTATTAGAACTGTCTACTTGAATGGGACCTCGCCAGAGGATGGCCAATACCATGAACTTGGACCAATGAGATTTCCGTACGAGCTTACCGACTCGGAGACCAACGAGACATTTCCTTTCATGGATCAACGAATGATCTTCCAGCTAGCTGATGTTCTCAACGAAATGAACGTGTGCAACAAATCGCTTCAAGTCGAATTCTGGGACTGGATCCAAAGTTCTCCAAATACACCCGTTGATACACCTTTCCGACGCCCAGATGGCACATGGCCTACCAAAGCTGAAGTAGCGAATGACCCAGCATATTACAATCCGCCTGTTTACCACAACGCGACAGCAGCTGAGGAAGCAATGGAGGCTTTGGATGACTTCAAAGGGCTCACTCCCGAGCGTATTCGTATGTATGCGTCTAATATCTTCAAGGCATACAAGCAAGCCAAAGAAGATGGAGCATTCGATTACTCTGAGGTATCTTACCTTCGCGACGTGATCAAAGCAGACCTCAACACGACGGACGAAGTATCCCCCTCGCATATCTATTGGCCTATGTGGGAGTACGAAACCGTTTACTTCTTGGCCAGCAAATGGGTCACCGTCAAAGGTGGCCTGAGCAGGTTACCCGCTGCATTTGAGCCTCACGTAAAAGACAGAGTTCAGTACAACGCCAAAGTCAACGGTCTGCACTACAACAAGAACAACACTCTATCCGTGTTCTGGAAACCTACTGGCTCCGAGCCCTTCAGCACGCCGAACAATGTTGAGAACTTTGACTATGTGCTCAACAGCGTTCCGCTCAACTTGATGAAGTTTTGGAAGATGCCACGATACTCAAGTCTTCTGAAACGCGCCATCGATAGGACCTTGTATGCCAACGCCTGCAAGGTTGCTGTTCAGTTCAAGACGCGCTTCTGGGAACATCTTGAGCGACCTATCATTGGCGGCTGTACTCGTCTCACCAATCCTCAATTAGGACAGGTCTGCTACCCTTCATGGCACATCAACTCCACCGGACCCGGAACTATGCTGGCATCTTATCTCTCCGACTACGAAGCAACAGCCGCGTGCGCCATGTCTGAAGAAGAACATCTGGCCTACATAAAGAACTCACTTATAGAAGTCCACGGCGATGTAGTTGAAGAGAACTGGACAGGTACGTTCGCGCGTCAGTGCTGGGAGCAGGATGCTGGAGGACATCATGCTGGTGCTTTTACGATGCAGATCTTTGGACAGCAGCATTTATATCTCCCTGCGTTTTATCAGACTGAGTTTAATACTGTTTTTATTGGAGAAGCAGCGACTTTTACACATACTTGGATCTTTAGTGCGCTTGAGAGTGCGGTGAGGGGCAGTGTGCAGCTGTTGTTGGACTTGGGGCTCGTTGACGAGGCGAAGCAGGTAACGCAGACATGGATGGCTCGATGGATAGATGTGTAGATAGAATTGCAGCGATGATAAGTACTACTCAACTGTCTGCTAACAAATATCCCTCATCCCCCCTTAAAATACTGTCTCCATGACCGTTTGCTAAGCTTTGGGGAGTCTTATCTCATAGATCGACACCGGAACTCCACATGGACCCTGTTGGATGATGAAAGCCCCCGGGCAGCCAATGGGCTATTTCACCGAATTTTGGTCCGCTCCCTGCATCTAGCCGTGTCAGACGCTGACAACGCGAAAGTTTCCGATGATCTGCACAATCTAATCGTGATGTAATGATACCTGGCTGAAGTCGAAGCCGCACGAATGAATGTCACATTGTTTCCCAGGTCTACGTTCACAAACACCAGATGGTAGTAGCTTCTATAAGATATGTATTCATGCTAGACTACTAGAGTCATGGGAGTATCTAAAAGGTCATAGCTACAATCGTAGCTTCTATAGATGCGTCAAATCATGATAATATGAAAAGATTTGGTTCCAGCAAGCTAGAACAGAATGTCGAATGCCAGTTCGACCTTAGACAGCAGAGTCAGTCATGACTCCGTTCTCGCGCTCAGACTCGGAGTGAGACACCTTGACGTCATCGTCACTACCGAAGCCGTACTCGCGAGCCTTCTCGTGAACCTCGTGATCCTCCATGCGGGGAAGCTGCTTAGCAGCAGTCACGTAGCTCATCTTCTCAGTGTAGCCCTTGGCGAAGATCAGATCAATCTCCTCGAGAGAGCGACCAGAAGTCTCGGGGTAGAAGAAGTAGATGATGGGGAAGAAGAGGGCGTTCATGGCGGCGAAGAAAGCGTAGGTGCCCCAGCCGTTGGTGCCAGTGCCATGAATCATGACGGGGGTGATCATGACGATGAAGAAGTTCCAGAGCCAGTTGGAGACGGTGGAGGTGGCGTTAGCCTTCGCGCGGGTCTTGAGAGGGTTGATCTCCGCGGGGTAGAGCCAGGGGAGTGGCAGCCAGGTTGCACCGAAGAATGCGATATAAGTGAAGAGACCGACAGCAGCACCCTTGGAAGCAGAGGCAGTACCAGGGATAAGAGCGCCGAAGGAGAGGATCATGGACAAGCACTGGCCGACGGTTCCAATGAGGAAGAGCTTGCGGCGACCGACGCGCTCAACGGCGAACCAAGAGGTGGTAGCGAAGATGGAGTAGATGATCATGTTGACACCACCGAGGAGGAGAGCCAGGTTGTGATCAGTACCGATGGACTTCTGGAAGAGAATGGGGAAGTAGTAGATGACGGCGTTGCAACCGGAGAGCTGCTGCATCATCTGAGAAGAGGCGCCTAGAATAAGACGTCGGAAGTGCTGAGTCTTGCCGCCAGTGAAGAGAGCAGAGAAGGGAGTCTTGCCGCCCTTGTGACCAGCAGCAGCGATAGCCTTCTCGATAGTGGCCATCTGAGTAGTAACATCAGCGGAATCGCGGGTCTGTCCGTTGAGGCCTGCTAGAATTGTCATGGCTTCTTCGCGGCGACCATGGGTGAGGAGCCAGCGAGGTGACTCGGGGAGCTTTATCATCATAATGAGGACGATAGTAGCGAAGACGACCTGGAAAGCGATGGGGAATCGCCAGACGAAGGGAGCGGGACCATAGGTACAGCCGTAGTCGATCCAGTAGGCGATCAACGTTCCGATGGCGACGTTGCCGCCTTCAATGCAGATGAGCTTGCCTCGGTTGTGAGACTCACTGCACTCGGCCTGGTAGGTAGGGATAGTCGATGTGTTGACTGAGACGTTAGCATCAATGTACTTGAACCAGAGAATGAGGTTGCAACTTACTTCCGTTTCCAATACCGGTGATACATCTTCCAATGATGAATTGCGCCGTAGCACCACCGCTAGGAGGAACAGCAGCGATCTGGATGATGACACCAATGATCATAACAATAGCACCGAGGAAGATGGACTTGCGACGACCAAGACGGTCACCAAAGTTGAGAATGAAGAGAGCACCGAGGAAGCAGCCGACAGCGTAGATAGAGACGACGAAGCCTTCGTAGGTCTCGTCTAGAACCTGGGGGAAATCGTCTGTGAAAGCGGGAGCTGAGATGATACCGGACATGACACCTTGATCTACATGAAACGCAACCGTTAGTCATTGCTCAAAAGCACAGATACCCGGGGAAACATACCATAACCGAAGAGAAGAAAATCTGTAGTAGCGACTATGGTGATGAGTTTCTGAAGACCCTTACCGGTCTTGCCCCAGTAGTGCGGCACACCATGCTCGTTGTCGACGTGAACCATGATGACTGATTTCTGAAGACCAGTTCTTGATGTTTGGTACAACTTCAAACCCAACTCGAGTCTGGGAGGTTCACAATCTTATAAGGACAATCAGCAACAGCAGCGCCAAGTAATCTCTGGAGTCTACGTGGATCACTTCGCCAAAGAGAAACCCACAGTTCCCCAATGTTTTTTCGTTCATGTCACAGCATACAGTGGAGAAAAGTGAAGGATGCAACTTGATAAGCCGAGAATGACTCGGGCCCAAAACCTTGGCACGGTGCAGAAACTTGGAGTACAATGAGGAGAAATTCTGGTCCCTTGAGCCCGATAACCTTAGATAAACACATGTGAAGGGTCGCGCCTCCAACCGAAGAGATTTCTAGCTCGTACACTTCATCGCGGATAACGTCACTTGGCTGGAGCTACGCTAACTCAGGGGCCCCGCTGACGTACAAAGGAAAAGAAAACACCGGGTCTACTAACAAATTCAGTGAGAGTTATCGCTGGTGATAGCTAGAGAATATTGAAAAATTTTAAATATGGGTAAAATGACGTTGAAGGGGCTTGTACGTCATAGGCGTTGGTGATCTTCATAATTGCCTAAAAGAGACAAGGACCCTTGAATCAAGAGGCTCCATCCTCGGCTCTTTATCCCTGTACGTGTGTGTTCCATTACATGACTAGATTGCCCTCATACGAGTTGGAGAATGATGATTTCTAATGTAGTCGTTCACCGCATTAGCATGTTTTGAGGAAAGATTGTTTCTGTTGACAGATAGAGTTGGCCATCACCAAGATCGTCGAGATATGATCGGCACGTCGACAGAAGCAACATAACCGAAATGAGCACGGAGTCTGATCTTGTGGAGGATACTCCAGAAAAAAACCCCAAGACAATAACAACCCGAGAATAACCATAATACTCCATACGGAGTAGGATCGTGTCACCGCAAAGGCTCCCCTTTTCTCCAAGTTTTCTGCTGTCGTGATTTCTCACCCGCGCCGAGAATAATTGGGGAATAGTGCCGAGGTGTGTGGGGATTTAGTGGGTAAGGCTCTGGATAAGACTTCTGCGCTCAAAGTTCTCACAGCAACGTCATAGTCTAAGTGTCTTTGGGCGGCTATTCCGTCACTCGTGGCAAAAAGGGTATCGCGTAGGACGCGGATTATTGTTCTTCAAGATAGAATCGCCTTGCGAGGCTATTGCCACTGCCTATCTGGAAGAAGAAAAACTCTAGAAGATTTGAGGTTTTACCATGTTTTCATTTGCTTAAAACTCTGAAAGTGCCATGGCGATCCTTGAATCTGCAATGTGCACAGTGTATCGGCAAGGAGCTGAATGTGAGACTCTGCATGTCGCAAAACATTCCGGGATCAAATCACAGCAGAGAGCAGACCAAACAACGCGCAGAGCACAAAATAAAGTGAAATTAACTCAACAATAAGCACGCTGATCTCATGCCACATCCCAGTAAAGCCCAGAGCGATTGTCATCACGAGTTGTCTGCAGGACCCCCATCGGCTGTACAAATTGGGTCTTCCGTGGATATCTTGGCTTTTTGATCTTCACTTCTACCCAATGTTTTTGGTGATGAAAAGTGGTCAGCAATGGACATATTACCATAGATGTATAGCCATTACTTGGCGTGCGGGATGGCGTCGCTGTTGGGAGTTAAAGCGGAGGCCATATTATTGTGAGCTGAGAATTTCCCCGTGGTTACAAGCGAGGCATGGAGAAAAAACCAGGAGCAAATAGTGAGTTTAATGCTGGTATAGGGTAGTCTGCGTTCATTATCATTGGGTTGAGACGCGTCGTGTTGTACGCGTTGAGTCGTGTGCACCAATCAAGACTAGCTACTGGTTCTCTCAGCAGGGTCTTGTTCCCTCGTCACATTGTAATCCTGACATCTCAGCAATCACTGCACATCTCAAGATAAGCTTAACAATTAAACATCAAGCACCCTGTTCAGAGAATTGACTTATGCGCGTTTATCGACCTTTTTAAAACAACTTACGCTGTTGATCTTGTCGTTTCCCAAGATCAACGTGCCTCACTACCGAAATAGGAAATTCTCCTCGTTCACGCGTGCAGAGTAAAACTTCATGATTGGACCGTGTCTGAGACATTATTGACTCGGTCAGACCAACCCGCCAAGAAATCATCAGGAAAGATCCCTCCGACAATAGCTGAGCCCATGTATAAACTGGGTATCAAGCATTGATAACTCCACGTGCCCTCGGGCCAAGACTTGCTCCGTCCCTCCTGATCCACAATCCTACAGTTTCCCGCTGTTGGTCTCGTTGCTTATCTTTCTTGGCTGCGTTGGAGGGGAGTTTTGAAAACGGTAACCCGACGTTGGAGAAGCTCGGCAATGCGACCCCGCGAAAGGCGATAAAGTCTGTTCTTGAGGACATCAATGGATCTGCAGGGAACGGACCTTCCGACCGCAAGTCTCTGTCTTGGCGACACAGGTTGGCATTGAGAGTATATCTTGGCGGTGCGGTATCAACATGACCGAAAACAACTCATCTAGCGTAGGGGGAGAAAGAATTACCCCGACTTGGTGGAGATCAGGCCGACTTGAAACTCAATTTTGACGACAACTGACCATGTCGAGAACTCGAAGGTCCTATCAATGGCCATCATTCACCCGAGGTGATCATCCTGACTCGGCTCTACAGATAAGGTACAGCGCACGATATTTTCTTTGAAACTGCTTTGTTTGAACATCTGGAGCGAGCAAAGCTACCTGAGACTGATACAGTGTCTTGTTCGTCTCTATCTACGTTCTGTCACCCCAATGGTTTGTACACCAATATGCTCTTTCATAAAGTATGCCCTCAGTCCTTCTTCGCAGTCCATACCACAGCTCGGCGCAAGCTTTCCACGAACCATGCATTCTTGTAAGCCTCATCAAAATGGCCCAGAGCAGTGTAGTACACTCTTCCCTTGCCCACCGTCTGAGTCCACGACAACGGAAAGCCATCCGACTCAGCGCTGTCCCCGTTATCTCCCTGTTCCGAAAGTAGGATTGTGCGGCCCTCGATGCGCGGGTGAGATCTGAACGTATATACCTCGTCAAACCATGGAAATTGACTCGCTGGAAGAGACTCTGTCTTGACGGGACAGGCAGGAGCGTCTTCTGGTGCAGAGTCTGAACCAGGAAGAGACTCGTATCCGTTGATGAAGTGATCGGGGGTTTCGATAGCAAGAGTCGCCCACTGTGGCGGCGGGTGACCATTGAACACTTCGCCCAAGATCTTGGTATACCTGGCGTTTGTCTTTAGGCCGGATGTCGCAGCATGAATGCCTACAACGCCACCACCATTCTCGACGAAATTCAACAAAGAGGTGACTTCTCTTTCATTTAGATAATCGCCAGTGTTGTGTCCGAGAGCAACGACATGATAGTCAGATAGAGAGAGCAGTGCTGTGGAATCTTCAGTAGCACTAACAGAGAATGGTAGTGACCTGAAGGCTGAAATCAAGGTGGGAATGCAGTCATGACGATAGCCGCAAGTTTTGGTGAGTACTAATATTTTGATCGAGTTCAATGCTGTCGATGCCATTTTTCTTCAGTCTTTCGTAGATTTGAAGATGATTAAAAGAGCTTCAAGGTAAGGCGCACGACGCAACCATGAGCTACCAGGTCTGTCAACTCATTTAAAAGAACCTCATTTAGCCATCATTGAACGATGCTGACAGAATGAGATGATGCAACTGTGGAGTGAGTCATGAATTGAGCACTGTGATTGGTGGGTAAATTATGCTCCGTTCATACAGCTGATGGTACTGTCAGCATTCTCAAGTCTTGTCGCTCATTGGGATGACATACGTAGAATGAGATTCTCGTTTCGAAATTGAGAAGATGGGAGTACTTTATTCCGCCTTACTAGCAGTATTATAGCAATTTTAAGATAGATAGCAAATGAATAAGTAAAGATATCTGTTGCAAAGTCATCCAAGTCTATATGCTAAGCCTAAATTCGAACCAAATCTAATCCCAGTGCCTCTAATCAAGTTTCTATATCTATAGGCGGCTAGTGAACGGGTTGGCCCTGGTAGGTGCCTCCTGGCCAAAGATCTCGGGATGGTCAGCCTTGATCATATCGGCACCCTAGGAAACATGTTAGCAAAGTCATCAGAAATGGACTGAAAAGATCTTACCTTCTCCCCAATCATGTAGACAGAGTTCTGGATGCGGCAGTCAGGAATCACTGGGATGACCGAGGCATCAGCAATGCGGAGGTTCTTGATTCCATGAACACGAAGGCGAGAGTCAACAACACCCTGCTGGATGTTCTTGGAAAGACGTGCAGTACCGCAGGGGTCTGGAAGTCATATTAGTACACATTCTTCATGTGACGATGGATTCGACTTACGGAAACCAGTCTGGCTGCGGTCAAGGACAGCCCTCTTCATCTCCTCGTCAGACTCAAGGGGCATTCTCCAAGGATACTCGCCAACGACAATGTCCTTGAAACCCTTACCAGTCGTAAGAACATCATAAGTCCAGCGAACACCCTCGCGCATAGCAAGGATATCAAGATCGTTACCAAAGAAGTTGAGGTTGATGTTGGGCTGGACAAGAGGATCGTTGTTGTTCAGAGTGACTTGACCTTCAGAGAGTGGGCGAAGAAGGTCGACGATGACGGTCATGTAGTTGCCCTTTGGGGGAACGGGGTAGTGCCATTGGAACGCAGTGCTGAACATGCCGACGAAATCGAGTTCAAAGTGAGGTTGGCCCTTGGGACCGAAGGGATCGAGGCCACCGTTTGCAGCCTTGGCTTCGCGGTAGGATTGGTGCTGCTCGAGACGCTCGTCAATACGAGGAAAGCCGACGAGTTCGAGAAGGCCAGAGCTGACAGGACCAGTCTTGTCACGCTTATACTGGGCAATAGCAGCGCTATTGGCGGCACCATCTCGAAGGATGTAATCCTCCAGACCGAAGCCATCCTTGACCTGGAGAACGAAAGGAACGATGGGGTGATCGAGAAGATGCTGGCCAACGTGGGGAGAGTCGAGCTTGACGTTGATGTCGTTCTTCATGAGTTCCTGGGCGGGGCCGACACCAGAAAGCATGAGAAGCTTGGGGGTTTCGAAAACACCCTGAGATAGGATGACTTCCTTGCTGGCGAAAACGCTCAGCTCTCCCTTGGTAGCTGGGTTAATGACGGTGACGCCAAGGCAAGTGTTGGTGGTGGGATCAATGATCAGCTCCTTGGACTGAACGCCATAGAGGATATTGACATTGGGCTTGTTCTTGAGATACAAGAAACTTCCCTGTCGCTGGCCCCGGTGGATCGTATCAACACAATGCGTAAGACCCCTCATCTCACCATCGTAGATATTCTCCGTCAGGACTTCGCCCTTGGAAACCCATGCTTCAGTCAAAGCATCACGCCAAGGCTGCATCTCAGGAACCAGATCAGCATGCGCAATCTGAATAGGACCCCCCGTGCCAATCTTTCCTAGCTCAGCGGGATAAAGCCCCTCCTCGTCATGATAAGTCGCACACTTGCGAAGATACTCCACGCAACCGTCCCAGTTCCAACCCTCGCCGCCAAAAGCCTCCCAGTCGTCAAAGGTAGGCTTGGAGCCGGGGATCCAGGTGAAGTAGTTGGCGCAGGACGAACCGCCGAGGACCTTGCCGCGGGTGTTTGGCTTCTCGACGCGCTCGTAGTCGTCGCGCTTGATCATGGTGGACTTGTAGGCCCAGTCGTGCTTGCTGCCGCGTAGGTTGAAGGCCTTGGAGGGCGTGGTGATCTCGGGGATCTGGTGGGGGTTGGGGATGCCGGCCTCGATGATGAGGATTCGGACGTGGGGGTTTTCGGCGAGACGGCCAGCTACAGTGTTTCCTGCTGTGCCGCCGCCGACGATGATGAAGTCGTATTCATTTCCGTTTGCGACGAATGCCATTTTGTTGAACTTGATGTGTTGAAGGTGGTGGAAGAGTGAAGGAGTTGATGCGATGCGTCTGGTTGAAGAATTGATGCTAGAGAAGAGAGGAGTTTTGTAGTAGTTGAGATGCTTGTAAGTGAAGTTTGAGTGATTGCTGGATTGCAAAACACCAAGACCCTTCACGAGCCGTGATATTTATATATCTCATCTTGCAATGTCGTCACTGACCAAGTTCTCCATGTTCAAGATGGACATTCTGAACATACGCGTCTCGCGGCATTGAGATGCCGATAATTCTGCTGCAACATTGATGCTTGCTTCAATACGGATTCCTCGGTGTTTGGCCAGTGACGTATTCCCCATGCGAAAACTCCAGCATTTTTCGAGGCACAGTCAAGCCTCAAACCGAAAAACTCGCAAATCCCGCACAATATCCGTGTTACAAACAGTCTGACAAAGATGCCGAGTCAGCTCCGGTGACTATTTCTAGAACGTCTTCGCTCGGGGTCCAGTTTTTAGCGGCTCTTCGGCCGAGCGCGCACTAGCCGCAAGCAGTAATACCACCGGGAAGGCCGAGTCCACTTGCAAGATTGCGGCTTGGAAAAGTAACTGCTGTGATTGGGCTTCTACTGGTACTCTTGACGATAACCTCTATCTTATCGAAATCTTGGAACAGAGGCCCGCAGAGATGAGATCCATTTCTTATCTGTCGGGGCGGGCTCGGGATTGACAATGCCGTAATGAGGAGTGCAAAATTTATCTTAAGGCTGGGGGATTTCCTCGTTTCTTTCTCGTCATTGAAACTATTGTTCTTCTTCATCACGTTCAATTGCAGCCTTTCAATATGTCTAATCCTGTGTATACTTTGACCGAGGGTAGGTCTGGGACTTGGATATCACTTGCACAGCCTAACTAACTTGTGTAGGTCAGCCTGTTCGCGACCCCTCAGTGAGCACTACCTTGCCCGTCTTTGGCGGCGGCGGTCTCACAACTCTTGGTGATACTCTTCTCCTTGAGACTCTGGCCCATTTCAGCCGAGAGCGCATTCCTGAACGGTACGTTGGCCATCTCACCACTAACCCTACTCAACTAACAAATACCGCAGAGTCGTCCACGCCAAGGCCGCTGGTGCCTGGGGAGAATTCGAAGTCACAAACCCTGAAATCGCTCAATTGACTTGCGCCAAGTTCCTCGACACCGCTGGCAAGAAGACTCAGGTTCTGTTCCGTCTCAGCACTACTGGTGGTGAGAAGGGCAGCGCCGATACTGTTCGCGATGTTCGCGGTTTCTCGGTCAAGTTCTTTACTGAGGAAGGAAACTATGACATTGTCGGGAACCATGTTGTGAGTATCTATCCTACGATCCATGGTACAATTTGTGCTGACCTACCTAGCCCGTCTTCTTTGTCCGCGATCCCATGCGATTCGCTTCGTTGAACCGAAGCCACAAGCGACATCCCGCTACCAACCGACCCGATGCTACCATGGTGAGTTTCTTGAGTTTGGTGCCGTGGCTACATGATCTAATGTTTTTAGTTCTGGGACTTTCACGTCAACCAACCTGAGAGTGTTCACACCCTGATGCATCTCTTCGGCAGCCGCGGTCTTCCCGACTCCATCCGCCGCGTCACCGGCTTTGGCGTTCACACCTTCAAGCTCATTGACAGCGCTGGCCGTCCCCGATACTGCAAATTCCACTTCCGTCCCGAGACCGGCCACACCAGCTTTGCCTCTGCTGAAGAAGCCGAGAAGAAGGCTGGCGCCAACGCTGATTACCATACTCAAGATCTCTGGGATGCTATTGCTCGGGGCGAGTACCCTGTCTGGAAACTGTATGTTCAGATCATGGAGCCGGAGAGGGCTGAGACTTTTGGCCGAGCTTTGTTCGACATTACCAAGATTTGGTCTCATAAGGAGTTTCCTTTGATTGAGGTTGGAAAGATGACCTTGAACAAGAACGTAAGTTTATGTGTCTCTGATGATACTGGATAGTCGAGCTGACAATGACGGCAGCCTGAGAACTACTTTGCCGAGATTGAGCAAGCTGCATTCTCACCATCGAACCTGGTCCCTGGTATCGCCATGACACCTGATCCTATGCTCCAGGCTCGCATGTTTGCCTACCCCGACGCCCAACGATACCGCCTCGGCTCCAACTACGCCCAACTCCCTCCCAACCGTCCCATCGCACCAGTTTACGCCCCCTTCGTCCGTGACGGCATCACCACCACCAAGAACTACGGTGGCGACCCCAACTACGTCCGGAGCACTCTCAGCCCCGGTGTCACTACCCAATCCATCACTCAAATCACACACCATGAGCGCATTGCTGCCAACGCACTGCTCGGTCTGAACGAGATCCCCGTCGATGATGAGGACTTTGTTCAGCCGAGGGATCTGTGGAGGAGAGTCTTTGACGATGCTGAGAAGGAGAAGTTTGTGGGCAATGTTGTTGGAAGCTTGGCTGGTACACCTGCTCCTCTGAGGGAAGCTGTCGTTGCTATGTTCAGCAAGGTTGATGGTGAGATTGGTCAGCGCATGATGGCCAAGATCAAGGAGGATGCTACTCACCTTTAGATGTTGAGAAGCAAGAACTTACGGCTTAGACTTAATGAGATAGACCAGCGATAGACGTATAGAATGCCTAGAATAGACCTCGTGGTTTCGAAAATTCAACCTGAACTTTAGGCAAAAGTCTAATCGTAGTGCTAAATCTTTATCAAATATAGAATAAATATAGTCTAAATGTTAGCATCTTTGCTGACTTATGATGAGTTTAGGATATAGATGGGGGTAGATAGGACGATGGCAATTAACCTAATATGCGACGGCTCGATCACGGCTTGAACACTATCAGCCATATATACAAGAAAGCCACTAACTATTGAGTTTGTGATAGTGAACTTTTGAAGGGCCTCCGCAAAGTCTGCTGTACAATGATCCCCTGCAATCATGTCATCAGCACGAAGAGCCGTACATGGCGTCCATGCCAAACGGGATTAGCACACGTCACACTAAGTGGGCGGTGTCTAACAACTTACCAATTAGAAGTTAACTAAGCCCTGATGTTGTTAGTTCTGTTACCAGTGAACCAACATGCATAATATCACTAAGGCTCTCTTGTGCTTGTATATTACAAGCAATTTATATATTATATGATTTCTAAACAGAATTAAAATAAAAAACGAAGACTTTAGTTCAATGGCCTCTCGGACATATATAACTAAACCAAATTACTTAGAAGTCCAGCTATGCGATTTGTCGATTTTCTAGTAGTACTTATTGCAGCAAGGTAGTGCAGCCTTGTTTCAACCTACCCCGCAACCTCGGGGAGCAAGTCGCCCGATTAGGGCGACAGGTTGACAGCAAGGCATTCTGATAGACAGACAATCAAATGACTTCGTTATGTTCATTTAACCGTGCCGAGCCTCTTCTAGAGTTCAGTCACGACTCACGTTTTGTATCCCCTTACACAAACGCCATTGGCAATAAATGTGGTTTTCTGTGCACGTTTTCAAATATGGTATATAACACCCTTTGCTCGACTTGCACACGTGCCCTACACTTCGACCAGGCCAGTTGGGAGAAGGAAAAGCGCAATGGCTCTATGTGGCCTCTGCGACGGCACCACGACTTATTGGAGTCGTTTCGAAAAGCGGCCTCACAGAACTGCTTCATTTGTTGCAGGGTATGGGATATGCTTGTGTCAGGAAAGGTGACTAGTGACGGCTATCAACCTACCTGGAGAGACGGTTCGGAAACAGACTGGGACGGCATGCATTACGTTGTCCAGCACGACCATGATTCACCTGCAATTCTATTCATGATTTGTTGTCCCGGTTCGAAAGAGCACGCACATTACATACCGTTCAAATTAATGCCAAAAAATGGTAAGCGGTACTTCTTCTTTCTGAAGCATAATATACAGTCCACATTGACAGAAAATTGACTTTGATGGAAGACAACTACTGGGTTCGATATGACGCTCGTCCATCATTATCATCTTCTACCTCATCTACTTCTACGTTGAGATTGATCTCCAAATGGATACAATCATGTGATAGGGGTCACAAATCGAATGGCTGTGCGAGGGATGTGACGCCCTGGCAACCTGCGCGTCTGCTAGACATAGGGCGATCCCAAGATGAAACCTGCCGTCTTGTTTTACGACCACAGAATACTAATAAGACCCGCACGTATATCACACTGAGCTACAGATGGGACGCAAAGAAGCAACCTCGACTTCTATCCTCAAATATTGATGACTTACTTCGAGGCTGGGCGATATCAACACTCCCAAAAACATTTCGAGATACCATAGTTGTCGCTCGCGCCCTTGGCGTAAGATACCTGTGGATCGATGCATTGTGTATTATTCAAGATTCCCATGAAGATTGGGAGCGTGAATCTGCATCCATGGGCTCGATTTACGCCAATGGACTATGCAACATTGCTGCCTCGGCATCTGATGGACCAGATGGAGGATTATTTCGGAGTAGAAATGCCGAAAATATCCGCCTAGGATGTGTTCGAGCGGACCCTCTTCCCGACACCCGAATTCAGACATTTAACATCATCGACACTCTCTACACCGACCGACAGCTACGGCACACGGCTTTCTTTGAAAGAGGATGGATCTTTCAGGAGAGAATGCTTGCGCCGAGAGTGATTTACTTTGCGGAAGAGCAAGTATTCTGGGAATGCCATCAAGAACTGAAATGCGAGGCTTTCCCAACTGGTATTCCTTTCACTGGTTCTTTCAAGGCCCTACTGCCAGAACGTTCAACAATTTTGTCGACCTGGTCGCGGGGAAAATGTGTACCATGCACCATGTTCCGACAATGGAACCGTGTTGTTCAGAATTATTCGGATAGCCAGTTCACATTCGTAAACGACAAACTTCCTGCTTTCATGGGTATCGCCAGCTATTTTGAACCTTTTATGGGCGCAGACTACGCTTTTGGTATGTGGAGTGCCGGTCTCGAGAAGCAGCTGGGATTCTCAGTAGAACGTCCGGTCATGAAACAGAGTCTAGATTATCGAGCTCCATCGTGGTCGTGGGCGTCCCTCGATGGTCCTGTGCATTTCCCTCACTTACTTTCCGAAGAGATTTCTGAAACTTTCATGCACGTTCAATTCGGACAAGATGGATTTTCGCAGGGCCTACTACATTTGCAAGGAGTTTTGACTACTGCTACCTACTCTCATGCAACGTCAAAAAGGAATTCAAATGTCATTTTGGAAAATGGGACAATCCTCAATCTCATTCTTTTAAGGGATCATTTAGGGATTGTTTTCAGTAAAGGCACCAAGCTTACGCTACTCGCGTTTGAGTCTTCGCGTCATCCGTCACCGTCTTTGGACTGCCTTATATTGGAGCCTGTTCTTTGTACCTTGCCTGTGATACATTACAGACGAATTGGCTTCGCTCATGTATTTCAACAAGAGGAATTTAGTTCTCAATTGCTCGAACCAGAGAAATTCCGTGCCCTAGGGGTTGTGTTTACGGGTTGCTCGGCCAGTACAGAGGCATCTAGACTTTCGGATTTAACGATTATGTAATGCATTTATATCTATATTAAATATTGAGTATTGTCACCCTGAACGTTGCTAGGCATAGAGTTTCTGTTAATTGTAGTGAACTGGGAACTCACACATCTCGATCTGCCTAGCGAAGACTCCGGGAAAATGATTGCTAAAATATATGCGTTATGAGTAAACAAGTCCATCGATGATGGGCCGCGGATGACGGAGGGCTTCATCAAAGTTTACGAAGATAACGGCGTGGAGTTCGCTTTTCGCTCCGCTTTATATGACCGTGTCTTCTTTGCGTGACTACTGACTTCCCAGCGTGGGGCCGTGAGATTACGAGATAGTGGTTGCTGTAGGAAGAGACATTATTGTCCATCCATGCTTGGAAGAAGGACCGCGAGTTGTTTGAAAAGGGAAACTTGGCAGGCTTATTTGGGTCTGAAAATTAGGGCCTGCATCTCTAACAGGTACACGAGATTAAGGGCAATGCTATTGATGTTTATGATCTTGACTGCAACAAGATGGTCTGGTATGACGCTGCTCGCTTTGCAGAAATGGTCAAAGCACCCTCAATAAGTTCTATCAAATAATGGACCGAGGGCTAAGTGCAGAGCAAGGCAGCTCACAAGCCTGAGCGCGGAAATGGTGACGTAAATTGGAGGTGGATAAAAAAGCAACAATGAATGGCGCGTCGAAAGCAGATGACGTGTGCTTTATCTGGCAATTGATTGACTTATCCCAAATCACACGATTACGATATTAGCTAATATTGATAATACGAGTCAATGGCTGGCGAAAAAGGGATGACCCAGGGGATAACGGCCGCGAGGCAAAATAATAGAGCCGAAAAGATTTATGCTTTTGAGGCGGCAAATTATGGAGTACGAGCCGTTGCTACTGTGCCGTTTCATGACGTTGCAAGCATACACCCAACAAGTTGTTACGACTTACGTGCGCATTGACCTGAGAGATTGGATGTTGGTTACCTCTTTTGGTAGATATTGGGACAAAATACACGTTAATCAACTGCGCGTTTAGGCCTGTGGCCGAGAGCCTGCATACAACATAAAGCTTAGACTTGGGATGATAATTTATTGCTATTAGAGGTTCAAGTCTGAATTGTTTGAGGGAGTAGCACTTAGCAAGGAAAGACACGAGTATTTGGTATAGATGTTGATCTCCGACCACTTGAAAGTCGGTCTGCAGCACTTGTCGGAACTCGGCTAGAGAGATTATTAGGTCACAGGAATTATTTTACTCGGGTCGTATTGACATGCTGTTTAATGGCTGATGGTGCCTGAGTGCCGAAGCTAAAATGTCGCCTTACCCGACTACGTGGTGTAACCTTTGAACTCTAATAAATCCCTGGTAACCTACAGGCAGGGTACTCGGAATACGGCCAAAGCCGCCCAATCCATCAGCTTACACATAAAGATACCATGACCCTCAACGAAAATTGAATATCTCAAACATAAAGAAATTCCTACCAGCACTTCTTGAAGAACCCCTGTCAAGCACAACAATGTTAACAATCAAGTCCATCCTTCTTGCTTGTCTTCTCTTTGGAGCAGCTCAAGCGTAAGTTGACACCCTCTCGGGTCAATATGGAAGAATCCCAGACTAACATGATATAAATAAAAAGGGTTGCTAGCCAAGCTAAGCCAACCATACCAAAGAAAGATCAGCCAGCCAACCATCTGCAGTTGGAGAAGCGATTAATGGCAGGTCATGATAAGCCAACCGATCACCCAAAACTAGCAAGACGTACGATCGATAAGCCCAACAAGCCAACGGATCACCCGAAATGGTAAAGCGGTAGATGCATCAGCCATTCGTTAATGAATCCCTCGCTTAAGACATAATAGCTGATGCGGTGAGTACTCAGCGGATATAATGCTAAAGTTGATCTAACTAACAAAACTAATAGGATTTTTGCTCGGTCATCGAGGACCTAGAAAATTTTAGACTTTAGAAGAGGATGCCACTTTCATGAGTACGGTTACTTGACCTTGAGTTTTTAAGTAAATCTCTATTATAAAAGCTTTAGCTTGTCACTTTAGCTACATGCGCCTTTGGGCGATCTATCCTACACTATTATGGCAGCCTGAGTGGTTTAATTTAGGGGAAATTCACATAATCGTACTTTATGAATCACAGTTCCTTGTGAACCTGATTTACAATGAACTATTGCAATCTGATCATGTATCAAATCTAATATATGAAAGAAACTCTAGAGGTAGAAACCGAATCAACGCCTTGAAACCAAGTGACCCTCACCTGAGCCCATGACCAAATCCTGGGACGCAAGGAAATAAGAGAAACCAGCCTTCTTCGCCTCACAGAACCAGTCTAAGATAGAAATACTAGGAAATTTGTTCAGACCATCCTCAGCGCGCGCCACAGCCTCAAAATCCTCCAAAAAAGCGCGTTGATGCGCTTCATGTTGCACAATGTTGTACCCCTGTCCACCAGCACTCGAGCTCAAGACTGAGTCCTGGATAGCCGTGATAATGTCGCCGATGGGGAGTACATCCACTGAGCCGTTGACTCCTTCGAAAGATGGTCGGACGCCGAGTGACTTGATGATGATGACGAGTTCGTTGACGATTGAGGCTTGGTCTGCTTTGGAGTGCGACGTGCTGCTCACGGTGGGACGGTGAGCGTGGACGGGAAGACCAATTGAACCAGCAGTGTTTTGCAGGAATGTCTCAGAAGCCCACTTTGTAGCTACGTAGCCGTCACTACCATCAGTCGGTGGTGTAAAACCATCTCCATCATAAATCTTGACAGCTCCAGATGACAAAAAGTGCAACGGGATCGAACGACCAGAAGCTGCGGCGAGCTTGACCAGCTCCTTCACCGAGTTCACGTTGACCGGCCTGAGAACTTCGTAATCTGTTGGCTGCGCAGTGGATGATGACGTCTGTTTCATCAGCAAGACGGGAGTAAGTTGAGTCGGAAAGGCCAAGATTGGGCTTAGACACGTCGCTCTCAATAACCCGGACTTTTGTGCTCGAGCTGTTACTCAGATTCTAGTTGTTCACGGAACGGACCAGACAATGAACTCGTATGACTCGAGAGGCTTGGACGAGCGCTGGCAGAAGATGACGACCGAGATATCCCGATGAGCCAGTGAAAAGCACCGTGAGGTCTTTTGTCTTGCTGACTGGGCGCAGCGTCCTAGCAGATCCAAGATCATCTGGCAGCGTAGTCTCTCTATCCCAATCAATCACGCCAACAGATTTACAGTTCTCAAGGATAACGGCCATGGCGCCGAGAGTAGTAGCTCCCATGAGCGCAACAAGTTTAGGCGCCGTCTCGAATACCCGACTCAACAACGCCTGGAGTTTGACCAGAAGAATAGAGTTGCCTCCAATGAGGAAGAAGTCAGACTCGGGAGAAAGGGAACCAGGATCGAGAGGCAAGACCCGACGCCAAAGCTCACTCAGTCTTTGCTCAGCAACAGTTAGAGTTCCAGGGTCCTGGGAGGCAGAGGTCTGGACGGGCATATTCTTGAATGGCCTTTCTGTCGATCTTGAGATGGGCGTTTCGTGAGACGTCATCGAGGATCTGAAAGACGGAACGGCGTATGCATGGAGGCAGAGGAAGGGTTTCACGGAGAGCTTTCATGATGCTTTCTCGATTTTGCTTAGGGAATTCAGGAGCAAAGACAACATGGGCTGGGCCTTCCTCACTGCGTCGGAGATTTACGACTGCATGAGAGAGCGCACCAGCAGAGTGAGTGATGAGAGTCTTTTCCACTTCATCCAACTCGACTCGGAAACCTCGAAGCTTGATTATGTTGCTGCCTTCAAGACGCCCGTCGCAGAACATTTGGCAATTGCTCAACAAATGGCCGGATATTACAGGCATAGCACCTAATCAACCATTCCCTAGCCTTTGTAGCCAAAGTAATCCTCTCAGTCTGGATCCTCATTACCCACTTGCCCTCCCCAATGCATGTCATTGCAGGTTCCATGGCCATGTCAAAGACCCCATTGTATTCACCGTCTCTATAGCCCTAATTATTAAACCTTAAGAGTATATGGGACCCTCAAGGTTGACTTACCATCCATTGATTGCCACTCATTACTCGGGGTAGCCATCGCTGCAGCCAGTAAATCATCCGCAAACGTGGCCCAGTTGGGCATCATGGGGCCATCAAGCACTCCTGGAAACTGTGAGCCGGGACCAGCTGGGATCTCTATCACTCCACCTGTCAGCTTGGACACTGCGCTGCCTTTCTCCCTCTCTATTGACTGCCTGGTCAACGTACCTGATTGATAATCGTTGATTCTGGGTGATGCGTACCCCGAAGGAACGCCGAATGACATGCTCGAGTCAAATCCGGAATCCGCACCTGAAGTATTACTGACTCCAAGAACTACATTCAATGCTTTTACGACCTTTCTCGCCTCTTTGGACGAATCACTCGACTGCAACCAGATATCGTAAGATCTTCTAAGGGACACCAGAATGGTTTCATCCATCCGCGCTGACTCAGAAACCTGCATGACCTCGCGTTTCTTGTTCTGCAGGTAAAAACACAAGATCGAAGACGCAAGCAAAAAGTCATGGTTGACCAATGACGAAACCCTCCACCTTTCTTGGTAGAGCTGGCAGAAGGGCTGTGTTTCTTCTTGCAGCATGTGTTGGTAATCTAGAAGCTTGAGTGCTGACTCCAAGACAATGCGTTTGGAGTCAGCGGAGTTTGCTGGGGGGCCGAACATGAACTTTCGGTGGAGAACTATCTTTGCGCGGTAGAACAGGGTTTCTAGAACGACCTTTTGCATGATGATCTGGGGTGAGTCTGTGATGCAGCGCGCGAAGGAATGCCACTTGAGACAGTCTGGGATCGACTTGCGTGCTTCATCCAGTTTGTTGTCCATTCTCTCAACTTCAGTGAAAGTGTACGGCCGGACATCAGCGGCAAAGTCCCAGATATATCCGAACGTCGTCATCAATCTTGCCTTGGCAAGGCGGTAAAGAATGGGCGTTAATTCCGTGTCCGGTCTCGAAGGGGGCATCTCTACCGTGGTCTTGTCAAAGTCGTTGTCTTGAAGATTAGACGGTTCTTGCGTATCAGTCTGCCAATGCTTGATCATCCTTGGCAGACCCATCTGGGTAGAGAGCCCAAGGTCCATCTCAACAAGAGTCGCCCAGACCCTTCTCCGCATCTCCGCAGCAAAGGACGACATGCCCTTGAAATGCTTCGGATCTCGATGATAGCCCTAGTGACGCGTTAGTCAGGGAATGAGCACCAGAGAGGGTACCATGATCTTACCATATGCAAGGCAATCTGAACCGTGTTCCCCGTCAGGATCCAAATGTCTATCTCCGCGTCCGTGCTCGAAAACACCTCAGCGGCAATGTACAGCATAAGCGTCTCCAGCACGTAAGGACCGCCTTTGGTATAGTTGCCAAGAACAAGGCACTGGCCAATCCTCAGCCTGTACGTATCCGCCATCTTTTGGAGATCTCTCTCCATGGACAGAGCCGGGGGGGACTGCACGCCAGGGTCGAGGCGGAACATTTCGAATTGGGTTGCCAAGCACATGATGGTGAACAAAAGGCCCAACCAGAGGGGCGACACTGCAGATGGATCGTCCCAGAACTCTTCATACTAAGGTCATGACGGGTTAGTCAATCTGAAAAAGGCGGTAGGGTTGTGCTTCCGTACCTCCTTGAGGAATTGCACGCTATGCAGGACGGCTGGGGCGCGGGGCGTCAGCATGGGTGGTTGCACGATAAAGATGAATGACAAGACTGACCGGGTGACATCTCGAAGGAGTTGAAATAGCGCGAGACCAATCGGTCTACTACCGGGCGGGCAGGGATCGACTGTAATATCTCTTTCTTGTCAGCGGGCTTGGGGCAGCCGTAGAACAGCTGGGGGCCAGTCATGACCGCAGCAGGCGATTCAACGCCCTGCTCAACAGTATGCGACTCGTCCTCCTCGTTATCGAAATGATCTTTGAGCTCGGCAATCCCGTCGAGAACAGCAGCCCAGTGTGAACTGCCCACATAACTGGCGCCTCCGTTGGAGGACTGCATGCTTCCGTAATCGGCGGGGGAGGTGATGGCAGTATCCACGGGGGAACGGGTGCTGCCGACGGGGGAACAAGGTGTTCCTCCTCCGTGCTGAACGTGGTTGATGGAAGACTGCTGCATCAGATCGAAAACAAGACTCTCGAGGTGGCGGATGCGATCCTGCGTAGTTACACGAGGCTGGTGTGCCGCATCGCCGCCTGCGACTCTGTCAGAAGCGTACGTGCACGAGAGGCCAAGCTCTCGTTGTACACAGCTGCTGCAGGGTCTTTGACGGTCACATCGCAGTCTTACAACAAGCGTCAGCAAGTGGGGGGGCATCGCTTGCAATGGTCAAAGCGGAGAGGAACGGAAAAGGCAGACGGCAAAGTGCATTCTTGCATAGTTACGTACTTTCTCCTTCTACACAGGTTGCATGACAGCTGCGGCTTTTCGCGCGGTCTGCTCGACGGTAGACGAGCTCTGCCCTGCGCAGTTTTGCCAGGGCCCCATTCAGTAGGGCCAGGGTCTGCCATGGATTCAGGGACAGAAATGATTGATAGACAAATGAGTTTCGGACGCGAGATGCAAACAAACGGAGGAAAAGTGGCCGTGGAGGTCGGAGCAAACTAATTTTTACGTTGAGAAATAATGTGCTGACAGAGTGAGATTCTAACCCAGAAGGCATAAGCCAAGTTACGGTATTTGTCCTGCATCTGGCGCACAATCCCTGCTACTCCCCGGATCTGTTCATCGTCCGCTCCGATCCTCCGCTCCGATCCTCCGTCCCCTCCCATGTCCGGCCCGATGCTCCAGCCCTGCAGACAGACATCACTCAGCTCACTGTGTACCCCACCCACATCGGCCGTCCATATAACAAACCATCTCAAATGTTGATGAGAAGGTTTTTTTGTTTTGCAGATCCACTCGCGACAATCAAGTTTCACGTCGCATGCAGCATGCACGTATCAACTGTTGCGTTATCATTTCAGTAAGAAATATCACATTTTATCATCGACAGATTGGTCCAAAGAGGAAATACTCTCCATTTACTTTCTCGGCCACAACAACCATGTCGCAATCGGGCTTTCAGGATGATCAGTTGGAGGCTGGTGCTCGGGAGGATGTTGGCAATGAGGCTCAAGAGAAGCCGCTGTCAACTACTGGAACAATGGTCGATGAGCCTCAGTCGAATCCCAACGTTGTTGACTGGGATGGACCAGATGATCCTGAACATCCACTCAATTGGTCCAAGGCCCAGAAGAATCTACATGTTGGCATTGTGAGCCTATTCACTCTTGCGGCGTAAGCATAACACCATTATTCCATATGTTGATGAACATGTCACTGACTGTCAATCAGAAACCTGGCTGCGACAATGTTTGCTCCAGGAGCAGCAGAACTAGCCGATGAGTTCAATATCACCAACTCGACGGTCACAGCCATGACAGTCAGTCTTTACGTCTTGGGTTTCGCACTAGGTCCTCTTCTCCTTGCACCTCTCTCAGAGTTACATGGGCGTCTCATCGTCTATTACCTTTGCAACGTGGTGTACACCGCCTTCACATTAGGCTGTGCTCTTAGCACAAACGTCGCCATGTTTCTCGTCTTTCGAATCATCGCTGGCTGCGCTGCCTCAGGCCCTATGAGTATTGGTGGAGGTACTGTCGCAGACCTGTTCGTTCGGGAGCAACGAGGAAAGGCCATGGCTCTCTTCACGGTTGGGCCACTTCTCGGGCCTGTAAGTATCTCTCCACTCACTGTATTGCACTGCGCTAACCTGCTGTTAGGTGATTGGTCCCATCATTGGAGGATTCGTCTCAGAGAACGTTGGGTGGCGATGGACATTTCGCATCCTCCTCATCTTGGTAGGTTAGAGCTCGATTTGTAAAAAAGCCATTTACTAACACTTATCCTAGTCTGGCATTATCGCTATGGTCACATTTGCCCTCATGAAGGAAACAAACTATACCGTCATACTACAAAAGAAAGCTCTTCGAATGCGAAAACAAACTGGTAATGAGAAACTGGTGGCCAAGTTGACCAGAGATGAGACTCCAGATCAAATGCTGGCGCGCGCTATTGTCCGACCACTAAAGCTGCTCATTTTTTCTCCAATCGTCCTCTTGATATCGCTCTACACCGGCATTCTCTTCGGCCTCATCTTCCTGCTCTTCACCACCTTCCCCTCCGTCTTCCAAGATGTGTACGGCTTCAACCCAGGTGTCGCTGGACTCGCATATCTTGGTCTTGGAATCGGCATGGTCCTAGGCCTGCTCATGTTCTCTGTCCTGAGCGACAAGCTCCTTGGTCGCAAGAAGGGCAACGAGAATGCCGCTCCCAGGCCAGAGGATCGTCTTCTCCTGATGAAATGGCTCGGCCCCATTACTCCACTTGGTCTTTTCATCTATGGCTGGACAGCAGAGAATAACGTTCACTGGATTGTACCTATCATTGGCACATTCGTTGTGGGATTCGGCTCCCTCTTCGTCGTCATCCCTGGTCAGATTTATCTTGTTGATTCGTTTGGAGCCGAGGCTGCTGCATCTGCTTTGGCAGCCAACCTGTTGGTCCGTTCGCCATTCGGAGCCTTCCTTGACCTTGCAGCCGAGCCTCTGTACTTGAAACTTGGGCTGGGCTGGGGTAACAGCGTGCTGGGATTTATAACCCTTGCTTTTACTCCTGTTCCATGGATCTTCTACACTTACGGTGAGAGACTTCGGACTCACTTTCAGGTTGATCTGTAACCTCGAGCAGCCTGTCTTTTTTACTTCAACATGATAGAGATATAAACTGGGCTTGAGACAAAATACACTAAACTGTAGAGAATCAGGGTTCGACACGTATCGTGGATAGAAAAGGTTGCTTGGGAGGCCTACGTCGTCAACTTGTGTTAAAACTGCCCCGACGCTCACAGAGCGCTTTACCGGGAATTACTTGCTATTTATGTACTTTCAAAATTAATAGATTAATACATTTGTGGACCGATTATAAATACTTTCTGCTTTTGACATTGGCTTCGTCTGGTATATGGCAATTGAAATCCACCAAGCCAGGCTATGTTCTGTATACTGACTTTAGCTCTGCTGCAACACATCTGGCTCACAACTTAGACGTTTTAACAAAATTCCTGACCGGTTGCTACAGCCTGGATCTGATATAAGGAAAACCCGGTACCGCGTTCAAGGTGTCTTTCTTTACTGCAGGGATACCGTTTTGAGTTACCATATACGGAGTACTACCTTCACCGACAACGTGTAACCGGCTCCTTTACAAGGGATTCGCTTAAACGGCACAGACATCACTTGCTACAACTGTATATATACGCACCGATCATTCATTACTGGCCTTTACATCGTGACCCAGTCGACAGCACCAAGTTCATTTTTATGTCCTGTTCTTTGAAAGACTATGATTCCCCAATCGCTCTTGCAGGGCCTCCAGACCTGTCATGATCTAGTAAGAGTTAAGTACTTGACATAGCTCTGCCATTTAGATCACGACGTATCATTGATCAAACGCTGAAATACTAATGTACAAAAACTTGCAGTCCTCTTGAACAAAAGTAGGTGTTATATAAAGGCCACACATTACTCCATGCCAGGCCCCGGTCCTACCTCTTATTTAGGCACGCGATATGCCTGAATTTTCTGATATGTTATTTAAACCTTGTATCAATGGTTTATCTGCCGAAATATGACCGCGGCCTAGATGAATATCTGTATGGACCCGCTGCCGTGAGCAACTAATCCTGGCGGTTTATACTTTTGAAGGATCTCAGGGAATCCTTTCACCACTCATCAAAGCTTATAAGCCTTCCCTGGCAGGAGATCTGCAAAACCTGACCCACTGCGTTGTTTTTAACGAAGGCTGATAGGTGACCTCGCCATTCAGTCGGCTTTACAAGTTTTGTGTTCCGTAAGGCCGAATGATCTCCCAAGCTCATACCATTTGGAATTGGCAAGCATGGTGATAGCCTAATACCACCTGTAGCCTGTCGCTCCAATATCCGCCCACTAGTTGAAGCGTCATGTATGAAGGGGTAACGAGAACCGGGTTCAGAAACAATGACAACAGTCCAGGTGAAGTTCTGTTTCTATAAAAGGGCTGGCATGCGCCAATCCCTGATGTAAAATCACCCGGTTGCCAATCCAGCTTTCAACCTGCACGAAGCCAAGATACTCTACAATACTCCAAAAACAGAATGCGCTTCTCTCTTGCCATCATCACTGGCCTAGTCGCTCTCTCTCAAGGCTACGTCTGTGCGTTGCTATATACATAATAACGCAGAATGACTACTTGCTAATATTCTAATAGTGACCGCCTACAAGAATGTCGACGATTGCAAAGCAGAGGGTGACACCAACTACCGCATTTACGAAGGCGACTACGACGGATGCCAAAAGTTCGGTGGCCAGTCGGGCTCAACCTGTACAGAGTACTCCAACGGCGGTACCATCGGGCCCAATGCTTGCTCAAGCGATGTCTGGGAGGTGCACTCTGTTGCTCTCGATGGAAAGACACAGATCAGTGGCGCACAGCTTTGTTACACGTGTACTTACTACACTGACGAGCATTGTGGATCGCTGAACCAGAGTCCTCAGTGGTACTGTGACGGTTGGGAGGCGGGTCCAAAGTCCTTCAAATGCGTGAGTGTTCCTGGGATCCAGGTAATGAGACAATGGAGTGCTGACAAAAGACGAAGCAACTCGCTCAATCTCCTAGCGACTGCTAGAGAAAGGCCGAAACTTGCTACACCATTCGGTGCGGCTTGTGAGCGTGCTATTCGATCAGATGTGGGCTTCTATGGGAATTTCCTGTGCCAATGTATGGTTAGTACGTGACCAACGAAAGGCCGGGTTAGCAGGAGACCTGTTCAAGGCTAGTCTGATTCTTTGGAGGAAACCGGCATCTAAACTTCTCTTCGTTACTATCAACTTGGTAGTGCGCTGTGTCATAGTCACTAGCACTCACAACGCTGATAATTATACTATCGTATTTATTGGAGCACCTCTGAGTTACAAACGCTCCAGTTCTGGTAAACTATGGAGGCGCTTGACTTGATTTTACAGCACGTGCTCTGCATGGGTATTATGTGTGCAGGCTGAGAGCCTTTTGGCGAAGTGTAGAATCACTGTTATAGACAAACCCAAGTAATATCCAATATTAGTCTCTAAATTTGAAGCGCCAAAACTTATGGCGCAAAGAGATTGACTTTTGGTTTGGACCTGCCAGCTCTGGGATATTCTCCCGCGCTTCATTCATGATGTGTTTTTGTTCCTTTTTCGGTTCTGCGATTACTGTCGGCATCGTTGTAGTATATATCTCCGTCACTCTATCTTGCACATATCTTACAGCGCTTTTCCGAGTCTAATCATGCGCATCACATTAATATCAGGCGTTCTGTAGATAAGTTCAGCTGAGAAATGATTACCTCGCAATGTAGTCTATTGAGTTCAACCTCGGCGAGCCCTGCTACTTCCTCTAGGGTCGGTCTATCCTTGGACATTGAGGCGGAAGAATGAACGACATATGTATCTGAATCCACAGAGTATAATGTAGGTATTGCACCGATTGGCATAGAGAATCGAGAGAGCATTGGTACGTTCTGGCGTGAGGAGGTTGGAGTCGATTGTCCTTGTTGAGCAGGACGCAGTTTGAGTCTGTCACTTGATAAATCGATGCCACTGATCAACATTCCCAAAGAACCAAAAGATCGAACTTCGCGTAGAGCTGGGATGAGTATGTCTTGCGAGATTCGTGTATAAAGCGAAGACCATTCAAACATAAGGTAAAACGTCAGGCGTAACTCAATGGCAAGTTTACGTAACCTCTGTATTCTGCGAGTTAGGTACTGCAATTATCTCAACATCAAATGAAACGGCCGAACTCACCAATACATCTTGAGAATCCCGTTGCCGCTGGTCAGTCGTACTGTTGAGATGGTAGTTCTCATCCATACGAATGGTGTTTGAAATGCTGTTCATGGTTTGTTGAAGACGGTCTATCTTGCCCTCTTTCAGGCTAATGAACCTCTCAAACAATGTCCCATAGGAATCGCGAGTCTCTCGTACTCCGCCAATCGCAGAAGCCAACGAGATGCCGACTTCTTGGATCGTCTGACCTATGGTGGCCTGGAACACAAGAATAGTATTAGTTTTTATCAAGTTAATGATATTTAGAGGAACGTGAACTACATTACGCTTTTGTTTCTGAGCAAGACGTTCAGTTTCGATTTCGAGATCTCGAGTTACATCTCCATTGTCGTCGTCCAATGCCGGCCAACAATCCGACTTCTCAATCCCCTCCCGAAGGATGAGAAGTGCAAATAGAAACATGCCAGATATGATGGTAAGTCTGAACAAAATACCACAAAGCAAAAGAACAAACAATACGACGACCAAGAGTGGGATGGCATACGTGAAGTCAAATCCTTGGGTATCATCTTTATCCCGGAGCTCTGGATCAACTAACGAAAGTCAGAACATCCTCCAACAGAGCAATTGGATTTGGTGGGTACTTACTCTCGAATCGGCGTAGTTTAACTTCTGCTTTGGCATCTTCCAATCTTTTAGATAAATCGATACTCCATTTCTTATGATCAACTGCCAATTACACAGTCAACACTTCGACTAAACAAGACAATGGAAATAACACATATACTTACTGATCATATTAGTGATAAGCCATTCGAAATCTTGGATATAAGTGAGCAGACAAGTCCAGCAGTCGACAGTTGCTCTCGCGTGCTGCTCGAAGTTGGCGAGGTATCGATTTACCCGTTGCCATTCATCTTGGAAAGACGAGAATGCAACAGCTGTGCTCTCTCTCCGAAAGAGCTCTGTTACGCAGTGAAGCTAGTTTAATGGTCAGGATAGACTCAGAAATAGATAGCGTGTGCGACAAGGCCACCTACCGAACCACGAGAAGACGCTAGCTCCCACGCCCGCATTGGAAAGTTTGCTTAAACTCTGTTCAGATTTGGAGAATGCTTCTAGATGCAATCTCGAAGAGCTGTTGACTTTCTCTTCAACCGTCGTTAGCCTGTCACAACTGTCGTAGCTACCGGGGATCTCGAGAGTCGATATGTCTAACTCTAGGCGTGTCACAAGAAGGAGCTGGCCAAGAGCTGTGATGGTCTTTATCCCGCACACAAACCTCGGTCCCCAGTCCATTCGACATTCTTGCGCGTGGTTGTTGTTGATGTCGGCTAGGAAATCAGAGCCCATGACGGATTGCATGAAGGAATAGACTCGATGTACTCTTGGGTTGAAGATTGCGGCTTGTTTTCTCTTTATCGCTCACTTTACCCCGCGTAAGATATAGGAGTAAGTGATCAAGACACTCTGATTTTTGCCACAGTAAGAAAGGGCTGGCAATCATGATTTGTTACTCCTACCCGTGGCATGTCACCGTCACGATCAAGCCAGTAATCAAAACGTGTGGCTTGCCTATCATTTCACGCTCTCGAAACCCAGCCAGCTATTCGCTACAACACCAATCAGTAAAGCAAGATTGCGGCCTGGATTATCTGAGGCTCTGTTCTCGTGTGCTGCTATGTCAGCCACAGAATATGCTTTAGCCAAAGCCACGTTGATGTGATTCATGCTTACGGCTTAAAGGGGCTGTTGAGGCCTAACCCAGTATGGCGTTCTGCCCGCTAATTAGAGCCTTCACTGTGCTACCTTGTTTTCAACCCACTGAGTTGAGATTCTGCGGACAGCAGATCACTCACTTGGGGGAAAACGCCAAAGTAGCTCTCTCAAGTCAGTCTGGCCCATAAAGCTGTACAGAACCTAAGACAATTCTTTAATTCTCCTCTTGGGGTGTAGGTATTCTGCTCTCACAATTTGTCGCCGTCAAATTGGAAGCGATTACTATCAGTTACCTACGCTCCATGACTCACGCCATGATCAGGTGCTACGATGACATCGTATTCGTGGCAACAAGCATTCATAAACGACGGGAAGCATACCTCCTTAAATAGATCAGGGACAGTTGCCAGAAGATGAAAGGGACGATGACTCATTTCCGCGATCTCCTGTGTGTCGAACTGGGTCTGCACCTCGACGCACTTCATTCTATCCTTGCATCTTTTCAAAAAGTTCTCAATTTGATGGCAAAGAGTGTTCAAGAGATCGAACCAAGAGGCAGCGATGAGGCATATAGGAATCTATGGAACCGCTTCAGACTCGAAGTCCCCGATTCTACTCTAACAATTTGCCTGGAAGAACTCGAAAAGGAAAATGACTTCATCAAAAGTCTAGTGGATATTCTTAAGCTGTAAGTTGTGAATTTGAATGGCTCCTTCATCCATGAATCCGCTTGTGCCACTGACGTTGAATCATCAAGACCGCTAGGCCAGAGGCAACGTCCCTTCGATCAACTTCATTCCAAGATAAAAGGACGCGGCGATAGCTCAGCAATGAAAA
This sequence comes from Fusarium gaditjirri, assembly GCA_013266175.1. Lineage (NCBI taxonomy): Eukaryota > Fungi > Ascomycota > Sordariomycetes > Hypocreales > Nectriaceae > Fusarium > Fusarium gaditjirri. The sequence goes on from JABFAI010000286.1 coordinate 63,329, forward strand.
CATCCTCCCGTCGAGCGGGATTAATATTCAGTGTTTTTGAAGTTCCCTCTCGAAAATCCCGCTATCGCTTTCGACGACAGGCAATCAAAGCCACCAAGAGTCTCAGATGGTTGATTCTTATAAGCCTAGTATGCGGGATCCCGTGCGTATTAATGATTCCGGATGTTGAAGTAAAGGACAAACTTCAAGCCGGCATTACCGGTCTCTCATCATCTGTCTCTTGGATCATATCGTTCTGTTATTTGCTGTTAAGACTTATGGCTGAGAGCTTAAGAGAGCTTAGGGCCCTGTCTTTAATCAAAGGGCTAGTAAGAGAATCCGCCACGTCGTTGTGTATATTGATGAAGCTTCTGCTTGATTTGCTTTAGGGCGTTGAAGGAATTTTGAAAAGCTCATCGGTCCATTGCGCACGCTTGTTTTCATGGCTGAAGCTTCATGTGATCTACTTCAAACCTCCAGGAGCATCGCACGTAAGGCTAAAAGTGTACCATTCCGCTTTGATAACCACTGACAAGAGATAGATACCAAAGACTGCCAGCCGGCAAGAACTGAGCGAAGCGCTTTTAGAAGCTGCGGTGGCTGGTTCGCTACGAGACGCGGCAGCTCTACTTAAACGGGGAGCTCGGTACACCGTACGGGATGAAAATCTCATGATGCCATTGCATTTAGCAGCAAGCTGGGGACACTATGCTATCGTGAACCTCCTCCTTAGCTACAAGAACAAAGACTGGTTCGCTCAAGGGGGTATCACACCAATCCATCTTGCTGCAAGATACGGGCACAGCAAGGTGGTAAAGCTGCTGATATCTAATGGTGGACATGATTGGATAAATGATAGGGCTGATAGTCCAGAGGCCTTGGAGAAGTTCAAATTTCCACGTGATGTCTCACACGCAAAAACTTTTTCGGCGCGAGAACTAGCGGCTATATACGGTCACGAAAATACAGTACTTGCCTTCCCATCTACCAAGAAAGACGACTTTCTTCACGCTCTGTCGTGTGCATGTGCATTGGGAAACCAAAGCATGGTCGAGACGATATGGCGTCATCACAAGCAGAGATCGTATTTCAAGAGGCATCCAAACCCAACAAAAATAGTCAGCACGTTCCAAGCACCGCCGCTTCACTTGGCTGTCACCTCCAAAAATCCCGCTCTTGTAGCATATCTCCTTGAGCGCGGCTATGCGGTCAATGATCAAACTACCGGCGGCTCACGTTATAGCTCTCCCGCGCACTATGCAGCAATGAGTGGCTCTGTAGAGATTCTATATCTCTTGAAGAGCAGCGGAGGTTCAACGACAAGCTTTGACTTCCAGAACAGGACACCACTTTCATATGCCGTTGAGCATGAGCATGCACAGGCAGTTTCGTTTCTAGTGAGGCAGGCGCCTGTGTATCGAAGCACATCTAGCAAAGATGCTGTGACCTTTTATCTCGGCGCGGGTCATAGGGAGCATGTGAAAGGTTGGAATGTAATGAACGAAGAAATAAGGGCTATTCTCAAACAGTCAGGTATATAAAGGGTTATTCGCTGGCAGCAAGTGCCAAGTAAATGGATGTTTGGATGTTGTGCGCGGGGCTACGTGCTTAACCTATTGCTGGAAATTAGTACATAGGGAAATGGGAATAATCGAACTTAACTTATCAAATTGGGTCTTTTAAAATGTGCAAAATAAAAAACTATCTCAAAATAATAATCGATAAGGCGCTACCATTTACAAAGAAGCCCTTCACATCAGTGTTAATGCCACGGCACCATACACCTGACAGCTCCAATAGTCTTCAGATCCAAGGGATACACATCACAGCTTAATTTTCTTCATATCCCCTAGTTATAGTGACCAAAACCGACGATCATTTAGGTATCAATCATTGTCGGCACGAGAAATCGTATGGTGTAACCTGTGTTCCTTGATGAAGCCTGCTGCGACCAGCCCCAAGGCGGCTACGCCGAGTCCAGTCAAAAAGACACCTCGCAATGAAGTCTCGTATGCCTTATAAACACCGTTCCTCCATGCATGAGGGAGACGTTTCAACTCATCTAAAGAGTCAAGAATGCGCTTTATTATCTTTGAAGATCCTTCATGACTGTCGAAGCGCTGATGTAAACCCTGCTGTAGCAAGTTCTGATACACTACAGATGCGATGGTGACACCAATCGTGGAACCCATCGATCGGAATGCATAGTTGGCAGAGGTTGCAACGGCTTGATCATCATGTGACACAGCCGCGACTGTTGCAAGTAGTGACACCGATAGCATGCCACCATAACCCACTCCAACCAAGAAGACATAAACCAAGACGAGGGGAGTCGGCGTTTGGATCGTCATGGTGCTCAGGCCAACGAAGCCTAAAGCAGAAGAAGATATAACGGCCATGCCTAAGGTTCGGTATCTCCCTGTGCGTTTCATGATGAAGCCACAGGTGAGAGAACTCAAAGCGGTGCCTATACTCTGGGGCAAGAGGCGAAGGCCAGCAGCTGTTGTGGAGTAGCCATTGACCTGAAAGAAGATGGGGACGTAGTATGTGGCCATGAATAGTATCATAGTCACAAGACAATTCATTAGACACGCCGCGAGTACTGTCTGATCAAGCAATAGGTGCATGGGAATGATAGGCTCAGTGGCCCATTTCGACTCGACAAGGACAAAAGCCCCAGCAGCTGCTACAGAGAGTGACAGGGAGACTAGGACAAGTGGGTGGCTCCATGCAACGAGATTTCCACCAGAGTTGAGGCCCAGCAGCAACAGAACAAGAGTCAAGGATAGTGTAAAAGCGCCTGAGAAGTCCACTCTCGACAATCTCGACTTATCATCATGCTTCGTAGGGGTATTGTTCAGGGTAATAGAGACGAGAATGGTAGAGATGGCAATCAATGGCACGCGACTCAGGAAGGCAGTCCTCCAACCCCAGAGGTCATTGATCCAACCTCCGAACAAACCGCCAACACCAGCGCCAACCCCGTAGCAAATATGTACGAAGCCTTGTATAACACCCCGTCTTCTCAAAGGCACGAGATCACTGGCCACGAACGCTGTTATGGCATTGAGACCCCCGCCGCCCATGCCCGCCACGACTCGTCCCGCGAGAAGTGTCCATTTCGAGGTCGCAACTCCACAAAGTAAGGTCCCAAGACCAAAGAGTATGTTGCAGACCACGAGACCAGAGCGACGGGAGAAGATATCAGTCAGTCGACCAGACAGTGGCTGACAAGCTGCGTTGGCGATGAGGTATGATGATCCAAGCCACGAGACGAGGGTCAGTGATCCGAAGGTGTTGGAGATGGGGACGGAGAGGGTAGCGACGATGGTGGTATCAAGCGCAGCGAGGAAAACACCGATAAAGATACTGCCGAAAACAGCGACAAGATATCTAGTTGAGGGCTCATCTTTCAGAGATGTACTCTCTGCGTCGCTGGGCTGTTGAGGAGGCAGAGGCTTTGCACGGCCGTGGGGAAGAAGAGGCGATTGCTCATTGACGAGCCCGTTAGAAGCATTGCCTCCATGACTGGACCGTGGGTCTTTGCTATTTACGATGCAATAGCCCAGAGACGTCGAGGGGAATTTGGAATGCGTGATAAGCATATTGTTCGGAATCGCGAAAAGCTCTTGAAGAAGAGGCAAAGAGGAAGGAAAGAATTGTCGAGGAAATAGGCTGGTATTCGAGAAATGACAGGACAGCCCAATAGTTGAACACGTCTTACTCGGCAGATATTGCGACTGAGACATAGTGACGGGGCCAAGAGGTTGTGTCACCACAGTTATGGCGCTGGCCGAGCAGTCTTCGGGTATGTTCGGGAGCAGTAAAGGCTATGCAATGACTTGAGAGGCGATAGTTCCATGGAGCTAGAGCTGATTCGTCGTCGCCTGCTTCGAGGCCACCATTGACAAGCTTTTGAAGGTATTCGCCCGGGTAGTGACAGATCAGAAACACAGGTGGCAAGGTCCAAAGGTGCTAGATTTTACCGACCTTGGTTCTCTTGCTGTTACACAATACGGGTCCAGGCATCATCTTGAGCCAAGGCGAGTAAAGGTACTGTAAGAGAGGAGTAATGAAACAATAACAGAAATGGCTTGTAATCGTGATAGTTACTGCTCATAGCTGCTATAAGCTCCTTCGACTCAACTTCATACCCAAGCCCTCGAAGGTAATAAACTTCTGATAATGAGATAAGATACTAGGATTGAGTTGTTTAAAGATCTTCTAAAGCATGCCAAGATCACCTAAGTTTCTTAGTTGCTTCAGATAAATGTCCTAATCTTTCTTGGGCCTATTATCAAGTCCCTATTACTAGCTAGAATTCTCAACGACTAGCCTCAAACCTGCAACCCAAGATCCTTATCCATACCACCCGTAGCCACAGAATCGACCCTCTGCTCCTCCATAGTCTTATTGAAGCTACTATACTTGCTAAGAAACCACTGCTCCGCCGTAACCTCCTCTCCATCCATCCCCTTGAAAACAGCGCTATCGCTAGCCCGCAGGAAATAAGCAGCCGAGTATCTGTCCTCCATCATCTTACCACCCGGAGGCAGCACTCGATGCATAGCAGATCTAAAGCGTCGCTTATAAATGAAGCGAAGTGTATCAGCCACGTTTATGATCGCATGACCAGGCTTCGCAGCGACGTATTCCCATTGATTGGTGGTTGGTGACATTACCTGCAAGCCTGGCTGTTCTGTAAAGAGAAGGGTAAACGACCCAACGTCTGTGTGGGCATTGTGGCCACGAGCTGTCTTGTCGTCCAGGACGTCGCTGAGGGGATGGTGGATGAAAAACAACGTGCTCTTGGAGGGGAGATGGTCTGGATGACAGTTCTCGAAGCGGCCATCCCTGTCGAGCCCTGCAGCGTCGGAAAGACGCGATAGAAGGGTTTTTAGTATGAAATGGGCGGAAAACTGGAGAGTCTCAAAGAGTTGGAGGTTCTCGTGCACTACGTCTGGGAGATGGGAGCGGTTGAGAAGACCAACGCGGCTGATCTAGAGGGCGTCAGTTGATCAGCTGATGGTCGGGGGGACATACCATAACTTACTCTAAGAGCTTCAAAACCATCGCGGGTGTTTTCATTGACTCCCGACTGCACGCCAGGCGGTTTGAACCTTTGAAACGATGAATGATGCTTGTAGTTCTCACCAGGTTGCGATGACTTACCCATGAGCGTCAGAGATGGTCTCGGTCTTCATCTTCTCTTCCAGCGGCTGGTCAAACCACTGCTTCATTACTATCCAAGCAGCCTCCAGCGTCTGCAGAATGTTGCCAGATTCCCAACCACGAAGGTCTAGGTAAAAGAAGCCATGATCCTCGCAAGCGGAGAGGAGGTTCGCCTCCTCGGTAACATCTCCGTTGAGCAGCGAACAGAAGTTCAAAGTATGAAGGTTAGCTTGCTCTGGGGTAGTGGTTGTAGACATGATTACTAATGGGACTTTGCAGGCGAAATAGTATATTTAGAATGGTAGATAGGGTCTGAGCCGTATATGGTAGACTCGATCAAGAGGACGGCGGTCATCACGCCGAGGAAAGAAAAGAACAGCATTCACTTAGCTGGAAATCGGCTCAGCTACGAAAACCAAGATACGAGACCTGCGGATTTGATCATCTCCCCGAAAGTACACAGCTGCAGATACGGTATCTTGGCATGGCAAAACTCTGTCGGTATCCGGGCGCCTGCTCCTGAGACATTATGCGGAATTTCCATCTATTTTCGGAGTATCAGAGCGTTCACGACCTGAGACATGCCTATAGATTATCGTGTAGCTTAGGCAACGAGCAGCCGATTTCCACTCTACATTATCGTATGTCTAGTTTCACGGTGACGATATGTTGGGTCTGGAAAAGTTCTCGCAGAATTCAGACAAGACTAATGTCAGAATCTCGATCTGGGATTTCGTGATAGGTTTGTCGTTGAGGTCATAGATAAGTAACAATTCTTGGGTATGTGATGTGAGATAAATAGTAGTTCAAGAGAAGGGATTGTGGTGCAACAAAAGTAAAGTCTAGTTACTCTACAATTCATCGTTTCGAATCAAGGCCGTACTCTCACCTGACATCAACTGACAACTCGCCGTCTATCGATATGGTTGCCCTCCCAGAGCCCTTGGCCTCCTTCAAGCGCACTCCTCTTCTCTTCACCCATCCATCCCCCCTACACCCTCTCCATAATCTAACGCGTCATGTCAACTCAACCACTTCCACCAAAGCCCAGATCTGGGCGAAGCGCGAGGACTGTTCTTCAGGACTCGGTCTCGGCGGCAATAAGATCCGCAAGCTAGAGTATGTCATCCCATCGGCGCTGGCCCAAGGCTGCGATACTCTCATATCGACGGGCGGTACACAGAGCAACCACATGCGTCAAGTCGCTGCTGTAGGGAGCCATCTTGGGCTCAAGACTGTTCTTGTACCACAGGTGCATGGAAGCCCTGGCTCTGAGGTTTTTGCTCAGGCTGGAAACGTGCAGGTCAATGGGATTCTCGGCGCTGAGTTAGCTGTATCGAATACCCCGCTTGAGGATGTTGCCGCCGATGTTGAGAAACAAGGTGGACGTCCGTATGTCATTGCATCGGGTGCATCAGCCCATTTACATGGAGGCCTCGGCTTCGCTCGCTGGGCATTCGAGGTTGTGGAGCAAGAGACGGCCCATGGCATATTCTTCGACACCATTGTCGTCCCAGTGGCTTCGGGCGGTACCATCGCGGGTATGATCGCCGGCTTCAAACTCGCCGACCGATCTGGAGGTCAGTCCCGGTCCATAATCGGCATCGACACGTACAACAAGGCAGCGGGGGTTCTTGAAGCCACAATCCTCGAAATTGCGAGACGCACCGCGAAGCTCATCGGAATAGGCGAAAATGCAGTTCAGCCTGACGACGTGATCCTCGATACGAGGTTCAACACCGGTACCCACACGGCTTGGGACGATAATACAGCCCGAGGCGTCAAGTTGATTGGCAAGCTTGAAGGAATTGTGGCGGATCCGATCTACTCGGGGAGAACTGTGGGTGCCATTCTGCAGAAAGCCGAGAATGGGGAGTTGGATGGGAGTCGTTACGTGTTGTTTGTGCACACCGGGGGGCAGGCGGCGCTGAGTGCGTTTCCCAACATGAGGTGAGCTGGACTGAGATGCGGGGAACTCATGTTGCGCAGAGAGACTTCGTGCTACATTGTCATCGGAGTAACACAATTGCTCCTGTTCCGCGGACCCCGAGACTTGCCTCGTAGCTTGTTGGTCGGAAATCCATTGACGTGCCCCGACGACGAATCTTTTGGTACTCGGTGGTGTAGCATGGATGTTGTGGCCATTCTGTAACTATCTTGGCATGCGTGCATCTCCTTGTGTAGATACGTGTGAGGTTGGAAGTTGCCCCTCGACGACGGAGGAGGTCTGTGCAGTGGCTTCGGAAAATTGAACATGGCGTTTTAGAGTGGATGTCCTACGTTGTACCAAGTTCGTGTTATTTTGAACAGCCAAGGAATAGCCATTACCGCGAGAGCTGAGCCGCACTGCTCCGATGCCAATTGTCGTGGTGGCGCCATAAACAAAGAGCAGCTTCATCTGCAGGCCACCATTCCGGGTCTACATGCACAGCTGAAAGGAATCCAACACCGCAGAACATCAGCGTCCACCATCAAAAGTTCCCTCATAATTTAAAAACTCAAGTAAAGCAATTCATCGCCTCACCAGTCCAGCTACATCTGCCAATCCCAACAGTGTCATCCGACCCGTCACCAAAGTCTTCATCATGCTGTCGCAGCCTAACCCGTACGACAGCGTCAAGGTCGCTAATCTCTTTACGGTAAGATTCAGTAATCTCTTCGACCGAGACTCAAAAGAACTCGACACTCTCTTGAAAGCATGTGAAAGAGACGGCTTCATCTATCTCGATCTTCAGGACTCGTCCTCTGCCAAGCTGTGGAGAGACTTGGATAGGGTGAGCGAGATCGCCAAGCGGTGGTTCTCGCAACCTGTTGAGGACAAGCTGAAAACCCCAACAGTATCGTTGGCACATGGGTTTGTTCATCCGACTGTATAGTGTACTAAGTCTACTAATGAGGTCATCCAATTAGGTTTAAAGCTACTGGTAATCAGTCCGGGGCTGTCAAGTCACTCAAAGATGGGTTCGAAGCGTTAAAGGTACTGTTCACAATATCCGTTGTTGCGCATTTCTCACCATAGCAGATCGGAAGAAGTGAGCTCCTCGGCCGCTGGGCTCTTCCATCAGTCGTGGAAGAAAACCTCGAGCTGTTCGACCAGTTCAACACATCATGCCACTTCATTCTAAAACTACTTCTGGACTGTCTGTCAGACGGACTAAACCTCCGAGGGCCAGCACGCCTCGACACCCACCACCGCGATGACGCACGCTCCAAAAGCACGCTCTACTTCCTGCACTACCCCCCAGGAACGCAGAACCTGAACGAAGTAGGTCAGAACATGCACACTGACATCGGCACACTCACCCTCCTCTTCGCGCCGCAATGGGGTCTGCAGGTCGTGTCCCCCGTGACAGGAGCGTGGGAGTACGTGCAGCCGCGTGAGGGCCACGCAATCATCAATGTTGCGGATACATTGAGGTTTCTATCCAACAAGCGATTTCGCTCTGCACTACATCGTGTTCTTCCTATTGGGGGCGTGCAGAAGGAAGATCGGTATGCTGTGTCGTACTTTCTGAGAGCGGCGGATGATACTGAGTTTAAGGATAGTAATGACGAGGATTCAGATGCTAAGAGTTGGTACTTGACAAAGTATCATACCTATGAACTGCCTCATGATGTGCAGGGGGAACAGACGGTGCTGTCGGGGGGCATGGCGCAGGAGTTACAGGCTACATTCTGATGCATCTCGCATATCGATTATCCCACCAGTTTCAGATCTGGGTCATTAGCCTTCTGGAAATACATCAGCATCAACATTATTCGACAACACAACCATTTTGAAGTAGCAGCTTGCAGGGGTATTTATCGTGATCGATCCCCTCAAGCCGAGGCTTAAACGTAGTAGCAGATTTCTCAGGCCCTCGCTCGCAAACTAGTCCCAACGAGGAATCGCTGGCAGGACCCTTATTCCACTAATGGCATCGTCGCGATCCAAATGTAGCTTTGCGTGGAACCTTCTAACAAGTTGGAGAAGCCCAAAATGTTGGGGATGATCGACAGATCCAAAATTACGTCACATTCTGTCGTCATGCACTTCCATTCAAGGTAAGTTTGCGATAAAGCGAATGGCCCAGTGAAGACATGTGACGGCGGTTTCGACAAGATGATCTGATACCGAACAGCTCTTTGAACTCTGCACCTCAAAAGCTTGTTTGGCATTGGTGTTCAGGCACCCCAGAGTATCCAGTCCAGCCCAAGTTCGCGCCGAATAATCTATACCAATCCAAGTTGTGTGCTGCCCGCCCTTGCTGAGAGTGGGTAAGTGCACAAAGGGCTAAGTTTGCGAATTGCGGGATCATGCTATAGCGCACATAATCATGAAACTTTATCGCATTCCCTTTTCCATGTGTCCCTCCTCAAACTTGCCTCGGCATTTGATCCAAGATTGATAAGTATTAAAGGTTGAGATCTCCGATGATTGATCATATTTGATAACATGCATTGACCTCACCACAAAGTCAAATCTCTACAGCAACAAAAGCAACTTCTTGTCTGATCTCTACGATACACGACCTTGACAATGACGACGACTACTCAGTCGATGAAGTCGACCTGGCCACTCGCCGACAAGTCAGAGTGGAATATCCATCAACAAATCATCCACGTCTTAGGCACCTATCCCATCATCCCGGGCAAAGAAGTCCCCGTGTACCCTAAATCCGAACGCATTCCTCACTTTTCCGAATGGCAAAGCCACGTTTGGATCCTCTTACATGCCTTTGTTCCGATAATTATCCACCAATCATGGCTCTCTTCCACCGGCCAAGCACTGCATCCATTCGTTGTCTTTATGCTCTACTTTGTATCGTTCAACTGGTCTGTCGTGCGTTCTGTCAAAGCCACGGCAAAGCTCGGGCATGAATATGGATTCTTAGATGGAGATACTCATCAGAGAGATGGGATTCCTGATATCGGTGTTGATAAAGTAGCTTCTTCGCTTTGGAAGACTACAGGGTCGAGGATATTCATGGCGACGTATCTCACCTACAGAGCGACACAGGCGCCTGCTGATGTCATGAGCGACCCAAAGTGGTGGGCTTGGCTGTGGCTTCAGATCGGTCTTTACGGCATCGTTCTTGATTTCTGGTTCTACGTTTATCACCGCGCCATGCATGACATCGACTGGCTATGGAAGTATCACCGCACTCACCATCTGACCAAGCACCCCAACGCTCTCCTCGCCGCTTTCGCCGACCACGAGCAGGAATTCTTCGACATGGTTGGCATTCCCTTCCTGACCTGGGCGACGTTCCAAGTCCTCGGTCTTCCTCTGGGCTATTATGAATGGTGGATCTGCCATCAATACATCGTCTTCACCGAGGTCCTTGGCCACAGCGGTCTCCGCATCTATGGCATGCCCCCATCGACCTTGGCCTGGCTCCTTAAGGGTGTCGGGATGGAGCTGGTCATCGAAGATCATGACCTTCATCATCGCAAGGGGTATAGAAAGAGTCACAACTACGGGAAGCAAACCCGTGTTTGGGATACGCTCTTTGGAACATGTCATGAACGAATTGAAGCTAAGAATCAGAATGTTGATTGGGACAGGGCGGTTTGGTTCCCGATTTTGTAAGCGGCAGGAAAAACAGAAATCACATTGGTTTTTTTTATTAGACTAGTCTCCTATAAATAAGTAAATGTCCGTACAAAACCTACTGTACAGTCGTGACATAGTTGAGCGCCATGATCCCCGTGGAATAAGCCTCTGCAGCTTTGCTGTCATGTTCACAATGCGTTCGTTCAGTGTCTTAGAGTAGGGGTGCAAGACTCGACACCAACTACCAAGACTTATGGGGCGGCTGTTTAGCACCTCTCGCTACCAGAATGAGAAGCAAAAATAAGTCCCAAGGAGAATCGAATGTCAAATTGGGTATCTAAACAAAACGCCAATAACCTACAAAGCGACCTTCCTAGACAGAATTATACTGTAGTACTGCGCTAACATCAATCCATCAAGGCAATAACACTTCCTCCAGACCTTGACTTATCCTTCAAAACTTTCGCACAAGATGTAACACTCTGTATTCTGCCGCACAATAACACCTCAGTTGCCGCCAACGTTTCCGCCAGCATTACCTCCAGCGTTAGAACTACCATCAGGGCCCTGAACAGCCTGTCCATTTCCAACACGAGCATGGCCATCCCGAATCTCACGGTGGAAGCGTTCGGGGTCGAGGGTCCAAATTGCTCGCTGGATACGGCCGGTGTCGTTGCTCTGAGCTCTAGCGAGCCACTCGATGACTCGCAGCACCATCAGCTCCTCGTGATTAGTGGCGTGTTCGCGGAGGAAGACGATGCTCTGGTCGACGGCCCACTTGAACCGGAAAATCTCGTCCATCTTCTGCTTCACAGGCAGCGGTGGGGGGAGGTAGGTCGGCGAGCGACGAGGGGCATCGGCGCGGAGGGGCGGGTAAATCTCCTTGACTTCCTCGAGGGCCGACTTCCAGAAGCCGAGTTGACCGACGGTGCAGACAGTGATGACCGGGAAGGTAGGCATGATGATCTGCAGAGTCACTGTGTGTCAGCAGAGTTGGGTTTGTACGATGATGGGAGATGCTACTTCTG
>JABFAI010000287.1:0-188018 GCA_013266175.1 Fusarium gaditjirri
ACCGGGGGGGGGGAGGGGGGGGACCTCTGCGATGTGATATTCTTGACCGCTCGTCCCCTCGCCAACATCTTCCTTCTCGGACAGGCACAAATCCATTTTTCAAACACGCAATGCGCTTTGTATTCACCAACCCTGACCGCATGTAAGTGTGCAAGACACCTAGGCTAGTATGCAAAACTTCCACTCATTTTCTCGACAGCGCTGACGAACCCGAATTGCAATCTGCCAACCTTAACATGGACAAAAAAGGGGACACGCTGTCCGAGATCGAGGCCCCATCAGTCCGCCAGAGACATGAGCCTCGTGATTTTAAAGACCTAACAGGTCATGCTTTCAGTACAATACCTCCGGATTTCAAGCCGGTACTTACCATACCATGGACAGAGCGTCCTGACCAAGGCATCTCGAATTTTCCTGCAGACTTGACCATCATTGAGAGATTCACTACAGTCACTCAGTCAGAACAATCAGTTACGACCAGTATTCCGCGAAGACTCACCCCGGGTACTGAGATAGAGACAGTCACCATTATTGATAGAACGAAGTTCATCCCCCCAAGCAGCACGTCAGACATCACTTCATCTAAGGAGACGACTACTGATGTGCCCAGCTTAAGCACCGAGAAAACTCTGCTCGCTTCATCCTCTTATAAATCCAGTGAAGAAAGCTCTTGGACCACATCATACACGACCGGCTTAAGCACAGGGATTCCACCACCTCCACCCACGACTCCGTCTGAAACACCAGCTCTATCAGATACCACAAGAATTGTGATAGGGGTTGCCGCAGGCGTTTTCTCCTTGCTTGCGGCGATATATATCATTATTCTGGTGCGACGGTGGGTAAAGAGACCGCAACCACGACATGAAGAACCACATGGACTACAGCCTGTACCACGGCCTGTGCCATCAACGAATGTAGCTGTGACTGTTACTCAGAACCATGTCGGGGCACAGCCCCAACAACCGGTTCCGGACTATGGGTGGAAAGTTTGAACATTGACGGCTTAAAGTGATGTTGATTTATGAGGACATGATTCAACATGGATGCAGGCAGGGCCTTTCTATAGTTTTTAAGTTGCACAAAATACCAACCATTACCTTCTCTGAATCGATTTATTACGCAGCCTGGTCACAGTTTGAGCTATCTAATCTCGTCTAATAACTCAAATGATTACAATTAATCTTTGTAAATAGGTTGAAATACCTTGAATCAGCTCAGTGTGCCACTTATATATAGTCCTCCAAGATCTCCCCCGTTGTGTTCCATGTCTTCCCAAACCTCCACGAGCATTTACCCAAATCCCCAACCATCCAGGTAAACAGCTTGGCTTGTTTTACTCATATCGTAGGTAGTATTAGCGTCTATTAGGCCATGGAGAATCAGGAGCCCTCCACTTCTCGTGGGGCCGATCTCTCGTTCAAAAATCACTACAACGGCCGTCGCGAGCTTGTGGACTTGACTGGAAGTGTCTACAGCACAATTCCATCTGGCTTCAAACAAGTTCTCATATTTCTATCAGAAGGCCTCCCAGGAAAAGACAGAGAGGATGTAACAGTCATCGACAAAGACGATGGCACTTCCACCCAAAACGGCGTGGTAGTCATAGGTACTGAGACTTGGGAACCTTTCACTTGGTATTCAAGGCATAAGCACGAGACATTCACTCTTATATTGCGTCCTGCAGAGACTACGAGCAGTGGCATTGATTTACTCAGCCTCACCAGTCATTTGACGCTGCCAGGTGCAGCTCCAACAACCTCAAGCGAGGAGCTGACTTCAAGTTTGTCGACTTCAGAGAGTTTGTCAATTCCAACTGCGGAACCTTCCCAAGACTCTCTATCTGCAGTTGGATGGGCCTTTATATTAGTAACGGCCGTGTTTGTTCTTGTCCTGTCCACCATGGTCACTTTCTTTATATTGCTCCGCTCTCGCTCCAGGGACAACCAGAACAATCTCGACATCCCGCTCGACAATGCTCCCTTTGAGCATCCTTACACGGAGCATGTACGGCCTTTAGAGCCAGCGCCAGTGGTTTGGAAGTCATGAATGATTGCGCGGCATGAGAATAATTCTGGTTGTACGTCAGGTTGACACATATGCTGTGTCTCAGGATAGCACCTTATAGTTACACAGGTAGCGTTTATTTTTCACTGAATCAGTCAGCCCTGGTGAGTCTATTCACTATGATATAAGTTCCATAACCCGAAAACTCACAACGAATGACTATATCTCTGATCTAGACACCAGCTTACCTTGAATTAGCCTAGCATGGCGAGTATATACTGGATCCTCCGAGGCGTTCTCCCGGGTGCGATCTCGACAAACGGCAGAAATTACAAACAGTGCTTTTCTCTTCCTACAGGCTTCATGACAGCTTAAGATGCCTGTTCCCCTTCTTGATTCTGACTACATGTAAGTAGAACTCAACCTCTGGATTCGCTGAACCCCTGACATTATGGTAGCGACAAGGCTCAAAGCCAGTCTCCTGACCTGGAAACGACCGAAAACGAAGAATTTGAACATGAACACACATCTTATATCCAGAACGAGCCTCGTATCTTCATCGATTCGCTGGGGCATACTTATAGCGACATGGAATCCAGCCAAGAGCCGTATTCCACTTACGCGAAAGTTATTACAATCCCACATAAAAAGATCCAAGAGCCGGCGACCTTCACCTCAAAACGCACGATAACCCTGACCTCTATGGCAACTCTGACTTCTTTTACCACTATATTCGAAACAAGGCACCTAGGTCCCGTCGATCCATTGCCCAAGGTCCCTTCTAAGATCACTACCCATATTACAATAACAGCCGTCAAAGACCATTCAACGAGTTCTCATTGGACGAGTCGGCCAGCCGTCGACCTCAACACCCCTTCATCCCATCCCAGAGTCGATGAGAGCACTGGCCCATCACTTTGGAGTACTGTTACCATAAGTGACAGGATACCATCCAGCTCAACTTTAGCTGCATCGAATACCGTTGGCCAAGATGAACCAGATCTACCAACAGCTACAGAAGCTTCGTCTTCAAGCGGCTCTTTAACAACAGGCGCGGTAGTGGGTATTGCACTCGGTGTGTGGTTCATAATTGTCGCAATATGTTCCTCGGTCTATCTTTGCTTACGAATTCGTCGAAAACGAAAAGGCGCCAGTCCCCGCAAGTGTGTACCTCGCGGCGTGGAAACTTCGCCATCAAGTCCAACTCCATCAAACTGGCCATACGGCCAAGAGCTCAACCCTATATTAGCCCCCCATCGCTCTACTGAAGTAAGGGTACTCCTAACTACCGACGCACGTCATATGTCCTTTGATATTGATGAAAACGGTTATAATATGGGTCTTAAATACTATAAAGGTGAAGCTTCTGGTTGGAGAAATCCTGACGGTTACAATACAGATCTCGGCCAAGATCCTGGGTCAAAGGGCAAGGAGCGTGCAGAATAGCAAAGTTTGATATAAGAAAGTATTTCTCAAAGCTTGACTTTTTCTTCACTTATGAGAGGCTCTTGCTGAGTCTCCGCATACAACTCAGACTTAAAATGTTCCCGAAAACCTTGACAACGTGTCTGAATGAATGGCATAGGATGCTGTGACAAACGCTGGAATCTGCAACAAACAACTGTCGTAGAGTTTCGTCAACTACCATGAGAGGATTCACGCACAAACTTTATCATTGGATGTACATATAAAGCCAGGAATAGCAAGACATAAAATGGAACTTGAGACCCAAAACACCTGGACATTACCCCCATCTCATCCGTTCCGCCCTTTCTGGTCTTGATCCCCCCAGACCTATGTTTGCCACAGCCATCTGAAGACTCGAACCGACTACGTCACAGTTCCAGTATCTGAAGACTTTTTGTCGTTTTAAACATTTTTCAAGATGTTGCTTCTCAAGCATTCCCTCCTAGCAGCTATGACAATACCCGTAGCTGTCCTTGGTTGCCAAAACGAAGCCACAGGCGTGAAGGAAGACTGCAACTGGGTGTTGTCAGGTTGGTAAGTTACATACACTTCATCTCTCAAGACTATACTGATATCTTGTCTCTGTGTAGTGGCCCCTGTCGCAAGTATGTAGGCAATATGGAAACTCACCTTGAAATGCTTAATGACGACGCCGGCGACTTCAAGTATGACGAAGACAACGATGATACCTACAAAAGTCTCTGCGAAGTGTGTCGCAGGAATTATGGTCCTAAACAGCCGGAAAGGATCACTACCAGTTCAATCATGGCGTTCAATCTTCCCAAGGAGACACAAAGTATCACGAGTATCAGAATAACACAGACGAAGCCTCGTGTCGGATGGTCAACTCTTCCAGGTCCCGATGACGGCACTACCTTTGCTTGGTTTACGAAAACTGCGACGTATACCAAGACTGAGACTGCGATCATGACTACAACGGCATACACTACTATAAGTCTGAGTAAGAGTATAGAAACATCGATGGGTCTTGGCGAGACAACGGCTACATCAATGGATCCGAGGAAGGGCACAGCGACATCGATGGGCTTGAGTGAGACTTCCACTCTAACACCGCAAAAGAAGAAACACTCTTCTGCCGGTCAAATAGCCGGTATCGTGGTGGGGGTTCTGAGCTTCATCCTATTCACCAGTCTAGTCGCTTGGAAATGCCTTCAGCGCCCTCATCTGGCTGAGCCTGGTGAGGGCTACGGGGGCCCAATGGGTGATGCTCATGTCCCTGGAGGCAGCGCCTTCGACGATTCAGACTCAGAGTCCAATAGGGGCGAGGCCGTGAATTTCCTAGCCTCCATCGGGGGCTGGATCAGAAGGCACCAGCCTCCATTTTCTGCACCAGACGAGCCTGAAGAACAGGGTCCTGAGGTTGTTGAGGAACGCGCACCTAATCCGGGTCCTCCTCCTCCTCCTATTCCTGTTCAACCAGGGCAAGCTCCCGCTGACGAAGTACACTTATACATCCCACGTAATCCTCCCACTATCCCTGGGCATCAAGTTGGGGAACCTTCAATTCAAGTGCCAACTCCTGATCCAGCTCAAGATCGGAGTGCCTCGAGTACCTATAGCCAGGATAGCGGATATCCAAGGTCGGTCGA
Source organism: Fusarium gaditjirri (assembly GCA_013266175.1). Taxonomy (NCBI): domain Eukaryota; kingdom Fungi; phylum Ascomycota; class Sordariomycetes; order Hypocreales; family Nectriaceae; genus Fusarium; species Fusarium gaditjirri. The sequence goes on from JABFAI010000287.1 coordinate 5,085, forward strand.
AATACCTAGGCCACTCTCCATATACAAATCCCATCGTAGACAGAAAGAACCTGAACCGGTTCAAGAACAAAGGGCAACTGAAGACCCCGTGCAATCTGGAAGTTATGGCTGGATCTAATCTCGGGATTGCGATTTAGGAGAAGAAGAGAAGATAGTTTTGGATACATGTATACAGTTTTATCAAGTTGTTTACATCTTGTGGGAAAGTTTATGGTTTGATCTTTCAATGCAATTGCTACTTGTCATCCTTTAGTCTGTTATTACACCACATGTTACGCCCAGAGGCGACTTATATATCTAGATGAATCTGGCAGTGTCGATATATTTGTGTTTGTCATATATCAGTACCCAATGAGGTGTGTTTCTCCAGGGGATACTAATGTCATCCCAAGCCAGACTACATTGTCTTTGACGATACATTTGTTGCCGAAATATAGGCCCTCAACTCACGCCAACTCGTTGCCTCACTTCTACTCAAATCCAACCCAAAATTACACCGTTGATATCGTACAGTTGTATTAAACATAAAATAGCATAGGTCGTCTGTCTCTTTTGTCTTTCGTCTAAGAATCAACCAACCTCGAGCGGCTCATCACGCCACCGATAACCCAATAAACGCCGTGCCATGCCGCAGTCGAGTGAAGATGTACATTGTATACATGGAGAAAGTAAACTCCTCCCTCCCGTCCCTCAGAACTCCTTTACGAGGTCATCGTACAAGTGTTGCTTTTCCAATTTTCTTTGCACAAGGACAGTCGTCAGTCCTTGTAGACCTTGGGCTTGAAACCCTCTTTGATTTCAGCCTCTTGCTCCATCTTCTCCCGTATAGGACCGATCTCTCGCTCGAATCGCTCCTTTGCTCTCACAATCTTGCTCTGAAGATAGAAACTGCCACCCTTTTGGGGATCGTTGGCGTCAAACAGTCGCTTATAACGTGACAGAACCTCCTCGACATTGGCTTGTCCGCCAGCCGGGGGCTTGACGTTGAGAATCTTGCATGCCTCGTCGAGAGTCATGCCAGAGGAGAGAGAGGCACCGGCGGAGGGGTTGCCAGCCTTTGCCTGTGCTCGCTGGTACGCCGAAGCAGCCTGAGCCTGCTTGTAAGCTGCGACAAATGATCGACCGAGGATTCGGGAGCCTGTTATAAAGGCTGTGACCACGAATTTGTGCGCCTGGGGTAATGTTAGCCGCCACTCTAACCAATGCGGCGATTCTTGAAGTAAAGAACATAGCGGGCATGATCCAAGACGTAGGCGCATACCATTTTGAAGTATTATTGGTGATATAGACGAATTGATTATCGGAAGAAAAGGTGGAGATATCGCTGAGGAGCGACGTTGAAATAGCGGCCCTCGTTCGCGACGAGGGAAAGGATCGTGATGGCGCTGCTAGAGACTTTTTCCCCAGGTGCAGATTCGGCGGAGGCGGATCATTCCGAGGTCGGAATTTTGCACCTCCGATCAACTGGCAGCAGCACAATGTGCCGTAGTTTAGCCGTGAGATATATCCACTACAATTCACCGAGCTTCACCGAGATATATGCCCCGCGATGGAGCTGCAGAAGAGAATGTTAGCTGACCGCAATGAGATACATGGATGTAATTATTTTCATGAACTGACACTGAGAATTATTGCCGAATTTTGACACCCACGAGACTTATTTTCTCATCGCTTATATTCATGTGAAACTCTGGATTTTTTATTGATTTTGTGAGCACCCTCTCCATGAAAGTGTATAGGGTATCTGAAGCGGACATGGGTGTAGCTAATTCAACGACCAACTTCCAGCATCATTCAGATCTCATACTTCACAAGAAAAGCTGAGGTCATGTCCATGACACCCCAAGACGTAGCTGCCCTGATACAGCGTGAAGGAAGTGGAGCATCCCCAGATACTTATGATGCTGCCAACGAACCTGAGGATGCTGTCGTGAAACGAACAAAGCTTTTATCTTCCGTGCTCGAAACTCTGAAGCAACAAGGTCCTTCTTCGCTAGAGGCTACAGCCAAGGCTCTGGGCGACGGAAGTCGAGATGGTAAGTGAAATCACTCACCGTTTGTGAAATCGTTAACATGGACACAGTGGCATGGAGACTCCCTTATGGAGATTCGGGAATTCTCGAATTCTTCCTTGACATTCTTGCCTCAGATGAGGAGCAACCTCATGGTGTCAAAGTCCAGGCTCTGCGTGTTGCTGGAAATTCTTGTGCTGATACAGACCAAAATCGAGCTCGAGTTGTTGAGGGCAAATATATTGTTTCCTTCATCAAGCACCTTCAGGACATGAGCCTTGTCCCATATTTGATTCCGGTGCTCTACAATGTCGTTGTTGATTATGGTGAGTCTTAAAGATGACACTCGGGTGGGACAATACTGATACTCGTAGAACCTGCTCAACGTCTTGCTTCAGAGTCACGACTCAGCAGTCATCTCATCACTCTCCTTCAATCACCCAACCGCGCTGCTTTCAGCCCTCTTGTCACTTATTTCTGCAAGATTCTTGCTCTTCTAATCACACAAGATGGTGAGGTAGCTGTTGCAGAGCCCGAGACGGCCTCCGTTCTCCTTAAGCTGGCAGTCAGCCCTGACCACAACACTGACATCGAGGACTTTCTCGCCCTTGTATCTACCGCGGCCAGTTATCTTGCAAATGAATCCTTCCAAGAGCGACTCCTCAACTCAAAAGAAGCAGATGTCTTTGTCAAGGCATTCTACATCGCACATACCCAGTTCGACTCAGAGCTTGATGACGATGACACTGCAAAGGAACTTGGGCAGCTGTGTACTTCATTGCTTACAACCCTGGCTGACCTGACTGGCAACGACGCCTTCCCAGCTCATTATTCCCTTGAAAGCTCAGTGCCCCAGTCGCTTCTTAAGTGGTTGAAGGAGCCGCATGTCATTCTTCAGTCCGCAGCTTGTCTGGCTCTGGGTAACCTCTCCCGTTCAGATCAGGCTTCCACGGCCTTTGTGCAGAAGTATCAGGCTCATCTTTCTCTGATTGCCATTCTTTCCGATCCTGAGATCAAAGATGCCCAGCTTCTTCACTCCGCACTGTCTTTCCTCAAGAATCTCGCGATTCCGGCACAAAACAAATCATTACTAGGGGATCTACTAGAGCCAGTGAGTGTACCAAGGATACTGACCATCGATACTCTTCCTCAGGTCCAGTTCTCGGCAGTTTCCCTACTTCGTCTACTGCTTGTGAACTGCCCAGATAATGTTCGTCTAGCTGTTACTCCCAGAACAGCTGAAGGAGAGGGGCCTGGCAAACACACAACTGTTCAGGATATAATCTCGCTGTTTGATCGATCCGATACGGAACCTACCCGGCTCGAAGCCGCACGAAGTGTTGCTACTGTATGCCGAGTTATTCATACCGCACCCACCAAGGAGGTTCTTTCTGGATGGAGTTCTGAAATTGAAAAGACACCATCAAGGGATCTGTTCTATGCTGAACATGATCTTTCACAAGTACTGTCGTTCCTCATCACTCAAGAGAAGTGGCCCATTCTAAAATCCGAGGCATGGTTCGTCTTTGCTCTCATGTCACGATCCAAGGATGGTGCCCAAGTTATCGCTAAAGTCCTTGCTATATCTGGAGCTATGGAAGCTCTCAGTTACGCAGTCACCGGGAAGATGGCAAACGACGAAACACCACTGATTGAGGGTGGTGCCCCTGAAATTCCACCCGCAATTCCTGAAGAGCTGGCATTGGAACCTCAGCAGGTTGACCCGAAACAAAAGGCTAATATGGCCAAGGTGGACAGGGAGAACTGTCTGGTATTGTGTACCGAAGTTGTCAAGAATGGGGAGACTCTGGACTCGGAGCAAGTTGGTCGATTACGGAGCTTGATTCGACAGGGCACAGAGTTGCTGGGGAAAAAGGCTGGAGAGTAGCAGTCTCCAAGATCGAATAGACACAAACACTGGAAACATAGACATCATTTTACGAATCGTTCAGAGCATTGAAATCATAACGAATAACTTTTTCTTAAAAAAAGAGATACCATATGCACGTAATGCATCCATTGACCAAGTAATGATAGAGCAAAGCCGGTGATCATGCAGTAAATTTCTTGAGCTGGACCTAGAGTATCTTTCCTCCATACCCGGCCAAGCCTTTCATCAGAGCCTCGAACCGACGTTGCCCATGTCTCAGAGACGCAAAGAGCAAAACCCTCAAACACCAGTTCCCTTTTTGCAAGTTTATTTCTTAGCCGACTCAGCCTCGGCGGCATCCCGCACACGCTTCTGTCGGGCACCCTCGTATCGGGCGTTGGCACGAGCGACACGGAGAGTTCGGTAAGCACCGGCCTCGATGTTGGAAGGCATGTCACCCTTCTTGATCTCCTTGACAGCGATGTCGGTGGGGGCAATGGGGAGGGTAGCGGAGATGTGAGAGGCCTTCTCGATCTTGGAGACGTCGGTCTTGGTGTCACCCTTCTTGGGGGCGTTGGATCGGCGGGGGAGGAGGATCAATCGCTCCTGGTAGGCCTTGAGGCGGGCAACGTTGGCAGCAAGGGACTCCTCGCTGAGGTTCTGTCGGCGGAAATCGACAGCAATGCCGATGGTGGGAGCGAAAGCCTTGGGGATACCGGCCTCCTGCGTGGTTGTCAGAACTGTAAACTTTCTGGCGAATCTCGTATCGTGTGGATTTGACCGAGACGCAAAATATCATACCTTGAGCTCAGCCAGGGTGAAACCACGGCCGGAGCGGACACGGCGGTTGTACTTAATGGTAGGGCATCGCACGACAGGTCGGAGCTTGTCGACAGGTCGAGGAGCGAGGGCAGCAGCCTTGGCCTGACGAGCTGTGCGTCTCCGCGACTTCTTGCCGGGCTATTCCATAGTCAATATTTGTGTGCCAAGTAAATTTCCAGAAAATCGAGATGAATCGTTTCTTCTCTGCTCTTCTCGTCGGGTGTATCGTCATACCTGGTCGAAGTGGGTTCGAACCCGGCGCTGCCAATCCTTGCGGAAGTCTGTTGTAGGAGTCAGTCCTTCAAATCCTCTATCACATCGTTCTTCGGGGGTGGTGCGGCTCACGGTTGTTGACGAGCTTCTGGTTGTGCTTGATCGCCTGTAGTAAATCAGGTCAGCAAATGCGAATGCACTCGAGCGCGATGAACATCATCTATCGCATTGGGCGTATCTCCATACCATTGTGTCTGCTTGCGATCAACGTGCTCCGATGGTCGATGTCGGTCGTGAGGCGTGTAAAATTCGGAGGGTAGAGGCTTGTCCAATTTCCAACTCCAAGAAGGGTTTGTGCCCTGTGGTCGATTTAGTGGGGTGGTTAGCGTTAGCGAGTTGCTGCGCATCACGTGCGAGGTGGGCTTCCAAGTTCATGATCGGGAGAATGTTGTAGCGATGCCGCCGGGATTGAGATGGGTGAGCTTGAAGAGACTAGTCTACAGACTCTGTACAGAGTAGGTAGGTGTAAGTGACTCAGAACGGCTGCAAGTTGCAGAAGCCGCAGAATTATCTTGGCTGTTTATGAGCATAATTATCAATGCGATATCTCTCATTGTAAGAGCAATTCACAATAGAATGGTGTTTGTATGCTCGAGCTGGAAACTACTGTCGAAGATATCGTCACGTTGAATCTCTTCAGGCTCAGAGAACATGGAAATGTTTCATTGTCAGGTTGTGATTAGATGTCTCCCACTCATGGAAACGGTTCAAATTTGCATCCAATGGATTCTTGTTAAGCAGCTGTTGAAGCTAAGATCAGCCATCGTCTGTACACACAAGATAAATGCCCCGAAGAAAGGTCTTAATTATTAGGCTTGAATGAAAAAGATGACCTTGAGGCTTTCGGGCAAACAGTAAGGACATAATTTGCAGGTACTGCTCGAAGTCTCTGGATCAGCAACGTCTTTGTCAAATCATCACTGGTCATGCAGCACGGCGCTAGTCGCTGCATTACTCTCTCTCTGTGGTCGATGCACTCCACAGCCGCCAATTATAACAGGAACACAATCGCTCAGAAAATAATTGCATAAAATCTCAACTTACTTTTATTTTGGTAGGTGCTCGCGGGTGCCGGGCACTGTTGCACAATTTTAAACATTCACAGAAAGTGGCCCCCGCCCTGCTGCCTGTTGCAATTTCCCAGGCACCCAACGTAACGCCTCAGCATCAAGGCATCAATCTCTTCTCCATCTGCCTATAAGAGGCCGGTTTCCCTCCCTCCTCTTGTTTCGTTTTTCTTTTCTTCTTCATACTTACCTTGTTGAGAGGAAGCCAGCTCAAGAATTGGCTTCCTCAGCATGGAGGGCCTGCATTGCACATCGCGGAGTCGCTCTTTGCTCTATTGTCCTTCGGGGCCATAGTCGGCGGAATTTTTGATTTAAAACCACTTTTCATTGTGTTGATGGCTTGATGCTGTCACATGAAGAAGAGCCTTGTGTGGTGTGCCGTGATGATCCCACGTAGACTGATGCTTCTGCCATGACATTGAATTTCGTCTGATTGAAATAGGCAGTGCCTCGTAGCTCAATTTGATTTGTGAATGTCACGGCTCACGATTCAGTCCGGTCATGGAAGCGTAAACACGCTTCTCATCCGTTGCATCAAGCCTACATTCGCCGTTGCCTGTGAATTGACATGCCGATAATTCGGTACTCCCCGACTCATGTTACTTGGTTACAACATGGCATTCCGCGGACGCGATTACTTGACAAAGGGACATCGCGCATTTGCCTGTTGTGTCGAAATTGCCACAAACTGCTGTGGTGATGCAAACGCCTGATCGATTGGCGGGCATCTTGATCGCTTCATCGAGATACATCCATTCTACAGTAGAATATAACTTTGTTGTCTACATCAGATGCCAAAATGAAATCGTCAAAGGGTCTCCTAGGCTTGTGCAAAATTTGCCCAACTGTTTTTGGCGCTTGGAATCCAGGTTCTCAGGTAGTCGACATCATCTCTCACTATGTCCATCTTCACAGCCCACCATTCTCTCACCCGAAGCTACTCCGCACCAATCACATTCTCACAATTCCTTCTCGCAGCAGCTCGAAAAATCTCATGACACCACTTTCCATCCATCCCGTCAACGGCCAATCCATTCGATCACCTCGCCCTGGTAATTATTCCCCGTGGAATAAACCCTTCCTCATACAGAGACAATGGCTTCCAGGATGGGCCCCCGGAGCGTAAAGGACGCAACACGATTTACGTCCACAATCCCCCACGCAACTTCGAAGGCCGTCCAGAGAACACCACGCATCCCAGGCGAAACACCCGAGCAGCGAGTGAGGAGACTGCGACAGGCTCATCTCGCTGCTCAGCATGCTAGCATTAGCAAGACGGATAAATTTATCGATGCTTCGAGGAGAGTCTTCGATATAGCGCATCGTTGGACGGTGGGAAGCATTGTGGTGTTCACAGGTACGAGCGACTGAACGAAACATTCTAATGCAATCGCCAGCTGACAAGCATTCTAGTTGTTGCAGCTGTTGTCTCCGGATACTCTGTGTGGGATATGATTCGTTATAACCGAGCCCGCCGAGCCGAATGGGTCGAGGCCCAAAAGCTACTTGAAGCCGATGAGCTTGCTATGGCACGTCTTGCCTACATCAAGGGCGAAGCTACAGAGGAACAGATTCTTCTCGTCGAGGAAGCCAACCAAGCTGCCGAGGCAAGAGGCGAGAAACTGCCACCTTTGCTAGAGGCACCCTCACACCGCACACATTTCGAAGAACGCATCAAGCCCGCATTTAAGGAGAGCACAGAGGAAAATGCTACAAAGCCACCAAGTGGAAAGGGTATACTAGGGGTTTTCTCTGGTGTGCTAGGCGGCGGAGAGAAGGAGGAGCAGTCAACACAAGGCCTCCAGGATTATCAGACACAGTCAGCCGACTCGGGAGCTGTCAAGGTGAGATTAGAGGAGGCGATGGCATCAGAGCGGGAGCGTCAACAAAATGGAGGCCCCCTAGACAGGCTGGGTGTTGAGCCTGCAGGTGGCTCAACTCCCAGCAAGTCTTGGTGGAAGTTCTGGTGATGTGTATAAAATTCTAATTGGAAAGAGGAACGGATGGCAACATGAAGGAAAACAAAGTGGAGTGTACGTGGTGGGACCAAAAGGAGTGTATCATATGTGTAGATTGGCAGTGCATTAGACGGCGTCGGGGGACCATCTTGTATGTACCATCAGGGAACAAGTCTACTTACCATATCTATTCAATACCAAGCGATCAAATAAGCGCCACTGATTCTCCAAGTTGGGTGAGACGGTAAGCTGCGAATGCCTCCATTACTTAAATTGACATTATCGCTATTCTGGTATTGCCATGCATACCTGGCGATCTCAAGATCGCATCGCTAATTTCTGATTCCCTATGACCAGGGTGATCAATATATACCCATAATGACCAAATGCTATCCATACCCGCCCGCTTGCCATTGCCTATAACGCCAAGGAAACAAAATGAAAAATGAAAAATGAAGAATGAAAAAAAAAAATCAAAGATTGTCTTGAACTGGAAGATTCCAGTCCGTCTCTTCAAAGGCCCGATCATGCCTGAACCATGGCCGTCTGTGATAGTCTGAGCTATCAAAGCTTTTGCATCCTCTCACAAGGTTGCGAGAGGCGTAGGACTACAATTTTCCCTTTCGCTAATGGAAGCGATTTCCAAACAAAATCACTAAAAGAGTTTGCGCCTCAGTCGTTTCCTTCTCCAATCAAGCGGCCTCACGCCACTGTCCTATAGTGAAGGTTGTTCGTCAGGATCCAGGATAGTCTTCTCTTTTCCCTAAGAAACAATGATGTGGTTGAAGTGTCCTGGAACCTTTAAGCGGCACTTTTCGCAGTCTGCTCGATATCCTATGCTGAAGCTCTTCTTCATGCCGGGTTGCCAGGTCCAGTTGTTGACGGTGTGTCGGCTGCGAATATGACCTCTCCTAGGAGAAGGCGTTGTTGGATCACCGTCACCATCAACTGAATTACCCGAGCAGTGAGATTCCACATCCATCATAGGATGTTCCACATCATGAGGAGGTGAAGGCTCAACAGTCACATTGGGATGTTCCATACCGGGGGTGACAAAACCGTGGGCACTGGCATCAAATTGCATACCGGTAGGGGTGATGGGTTGGCAGGCCATGGAATCATCACCTTCGGAAATGGGTGAGGGGAGACGTCGTTCGTTCTGGATAGCTTGCCATCCTCCGGCCATTGTGCGAGGGACACTCTGATCATCGCCAAAGCCGGTGTTTTGGTGGCCTAGGTTTGCAACACCGTTGGGAGTTGTCACAGCCTGTTGACCTCGAACCTGTGCAGCAAAGCTAGGCTGAATAGGCGTGGGCAGACGCCCGTTTGCGTTGTCAGATTCTTGGTGCATCACCCCAAGTCGGCCCGGTTCATGATGTTGGGGTTGATATGTCTGCATCATATCCATGTCGGTATCCCCTTGGGACTGTGATGTCATGTTTGTCGACGATGGCCATTGTCGAATTTCAGGCTGAAGATGATCGTGGGGTGCGAAGCTCGGGGCTGGCATAGGCGCATCAGATTGCCATTGTTGCGTCGTTCTAGGATATGCACGGAGTGGAAGGCACTGGATACGTTTCTGCGACATTGTTAGTATTCGACATCATGTGGAAACGCCGCCGTGGCTGCGGTTGCAGGAAACTTACGTTGCGGTGCTCGCTGAAGCTCACGCCGTTAGCATTCGCGAGTTCTTCCTCTTCACGGACTCGTTTCCGCTGATCGAAACCAGCATGCTGAACGGCAAACATTTTATCACTGGCTGTATATTGATTTGGTGCCAGAGTAGTTGCGGTCAGAAAATACTGAACAAATCCGACAAGCTGGAACAAGTGATATCGACCTTGCTGTCGGACCCTGGGTATTAACACAGGTGGATACGGCACTGTAATGTCGACGGACAAAGGTCCCTTGGAGGGTTGTAGTTACAGTAGCAGTAGCACAGCGGGGGTATCCGATGCAAGGCGAGTGGTGTAGAATAGTAACGTGATAATACGAGATAAAGCAAAAGTGTCGAGTCGGCGGTGATGCTGCCGACAGATATGAATGCGATACGATGCGATGTGGTAACGTCAATGACAAAGCCAAGGTAAAGAGCAAGAGGTTGGGCCGTAGAGAGTTGAAGAGAGTTTGGTTGGTGTGAGCAAGTTGTTAGTGAGCATCCGATTCACGAGGGAAGTGGCGGCCTGTGGTCGGCGAAGGAAGCCACGGACTAGTGCGGATCGGCTATGCTCTGTAGGCAGCCTGTGGTAGCCTATAATAGCCTGTGAGGGTGGGGAGCGAAGCTTGGAACGCAACAGTAAAGCTGGTGAGCGGAGGCTGGGGATTGTTGGTTTTGGGGCTGGCTGGGGCTGACTGTTGCTTGAAAAGGAGGACCAACAGCAAATCAAAAGAGGGGATAAGGAAGTGAATATCAGGAGGCAAGTGAGACAATTGGAATTGGAAGGAGCGGGGAAATAAGCTGATCTATAATGTCTTGGATATGGCTTGGGGCGATTGTACTCGGGTGTTGGTGAAGGGCGAGGCCGTTGGTGATAAGAACATGGGATGAAAGCACGAAGTAAACAAAGGATAAAAAGAGGTGATTGAAGATGAATTGCACAGCAATTGACGAATTGGGTTAATAGAATAAAAGAAGCACACGTCAGTGAAGGCTACTGCAGCCTAACTAGAAGCTCAACAAACGAATATAGTGAATGGAATTGAAATGTAATGATTGTCAAGAAGGAAAAGGGGTTGGTTGGTTGGTACTGTGAATGAATGTGCAAGAGATGGATGGGATGGAAGCCAAAGTTTGTACCAGCGCCACGGCGCACCTTGCAACAGACTATGTAGACGATCCGATTCCAATGCCTCATGCTACCTACGTACATACTTGCCAGAGTTGTATTAGTCGTGGGCTCGCCGAGAATCCGAGCGATCCCTTGAAGAAACCAATGACTTAATCGGCACGATCCCTGAATCTTGTCATGTTCATGCTCATGCTCATCTCATGCTCATGGTCACTCATGTTCGCGAGTGAGTTACACGAGAAAAGTAAAGAGGCGGGCTGAGTGGGCAGCCTGGACTAGCAACAGGGGTCTCACGGACCAACAGATCCATCTGCTCCCCGAGGCGATGCGAGGCTCTCAGACGGAACACGGTTCACCATGCTTGTTGGCGAGACTTGGAAGGCTTGGGAGAGTTGACATGTTGGCAACGGAACTCTGTATGTCTTGGTTTCAGCTATGTTTCGCTTACTCGGCTTGAGTCTCAGTGGGTGCGTGTTCTTCTGAGATGTCAGAACGGGTCTCGATTTGGCTCGGGGATGTCTGAGATAGCGTTTGCAGTTGGTCGATCCATTGCTCGGCCACAGGGTCATCCGAGTCGATGTAGGGTAATGAGTTGCACGAAAACTCGATCGTCGAGAACTATCTAGGATGTGACACGAACTATTTCTTCTGAAGAGGTATCACACCCTCTCGATTGCATGAATTACGATAAATCGTTGAAAAATCGTTGGACGGTTTGTTGGCCCCCTTTTCTCGGCGACACGCATTCCTTGTGTTACTGTGATGAACATACAAACTTCTAAACGTGGGGAGATTTGCAAACAGCCACGATACCAGCAGACTGTGTCACGACATTATCACATACCGACGTCATCGAAAACTCATCCCCAGTCCCGTTTTTTCCAAGATGCAATTCTCTCTTATGAGGTTTATATTATTTTTGAAGGGCCACAGTTGATTATCGTATGTTGATTCACGTTGTTTTCCGAGCCGCGTCTATTGGTAGGGAGGAGTAGACGATGCTATTGGACGCTAGTTTCTTGGGACAAGACCCTTGACCCCAGGATCGAAATTATTACACTCCGTAGGCCCGAGCATTATTGCCGTGAATGAACACGAGGGGAATAGGAGTCTGGCCGAAGGGATCGTGGATACTCAATGGCCAAAGGAAGACATGATCGTTCCAGAGAGGACTTTCGATATTCGAATATTCTGTTAATTGCCGGCTCTGTCTGACCGCACCAACTCGTCAAGAGCTAATGCAATACGACAGTGAACCGTGGTGCATGATGGCCTCTCACAAAACTGCGGAGGTTGCACCCATGAGCTGAAAGGGAAGCGAACGCGGCGGTAAAAGGTATCGCCCGTTTCTTGCATAAAATAACCTCCGGCATAGGCGGTCTGCTATTTGAGCTTTGCTTCAAAGGACATGTGATGTCTAATGCGCAGTATTTACTGGCCAGGCCTCACCGAGATGTCGAGCTCTACCACGGACCCAGACCGGAGCCAATTGAGCTTAGACCATTGATAATTTCAGAGATTCTAGAACCCTGACGTAGTTGGCCAATGTATTTCGCATGTAACTCCCTGCAAAAAACACAACCCCTCGGTGGGGTCCCCTCCGAAGGCCCTCCGGTGTGGTAGTGAGTGAGTGGTGCGAGAAGAGTCACCCTGAGCCAGGCTAAAAATTGTGTCTACAACCTCTCTCTCTGGTCTTCATATACTTTCCCTCTACCTTTCCAACAAACATCACCGTCTTTAGCCTCGTGGCGCTCGTATTGAAGTTTCTTTTGACTCACCTCGGTCGCCTACTCCGTTGAGCTTCACTGAAATACTATAACTCTTCCCGCCAAAGGTAGATCAATCTGTGCCCCTCCATATCAAAATTTCAACTTTGGAGAAGATCAACAGCTCACATATTCACAATGCCTTCAGCCGTAGAAATGGTCACTATCGCTGCCGATGACACCAGAGGTTAGTTTTCCCCACCAAGATTGTTGTTCATTTGAGAACGCGCTGCAATTGGGTCCTGAGAAGTCATGATGCTTCCTGTGGTAGCTCTACTTGCGGCGCAATGCTTCAGTACCTCGGGCGCGACACAGCGAGCTTCTTTTATGCAATTGGCTCTCACAGCATTCTGAATTGCAACAAATCCCACGCTGTATTCGTAACACACCAAGAACCGTAGCTAACTCGAACCAGTCCTCGGACAGGATCCTCTGATCCCTCCCGCTCTTCTCACCTCCGAGATCCCTCTACCTGAGAAGGCCACAAACACCGTTGTAAAGGGCCGTCAAGATGCTGCCGACATTGTCCTTGGCCAGAGCGACAGACTACTCGTCGTTGTCGGTCCCTGCTCAATCCACGACCCTGCCGCCGCCCAGGAATACGCTTCCAGACTCAAGGAGCTCTCTGACAAGCTCTCTGACGATCTCTGCATCGTGATGCGCGCCTATCTCGAGAAGCCCCGAACAACTGTTGGCTGGAAGGGTCTCATCAACGATCCCGATATCGACAACTCTTTCAAGATTAACAAGGGTCTCCGTGTTTCTCGTCAGCTGTTCGTAGACCTAACCAGCAAGGGTCTGCCCATTGCTACCGAGATGCTCGATACCATTTCTCCTCAGTTCCTTGCCGACTGCATCTCCGTTGGTGCCATTGGTGCCCGTACCACCGAGTCCCAGCTGCACCGTGAGCTTGCTTCCGGTCTGTCTTTCCCTGTTGGTTTCAAGAACGGCACAGACGGTAGCCTTGGTGTTGCCATTGACGCTATTGGCGCTGCTGCCGCTCAGCACCACTTCATGGGTGTCACAAAGCAGGGCCTTGCTGCTATTACCCGCACCAAGGGTAACGAGCATTGCTTTGTTATTCTCCGTGGTGGAACCAAGGGCACAAACTTCGACAAGGAGAGTGTCCAGGCCGCTAAGAAGATCCTTCAGGACAAGAAGCAGAAGGAGGCTATCATGATTGATTGCTCTCACGGTACGTTTCCGAACCATACCAATCGAGCTTGAAACACTAACATGCGTCAGGTAACTCTTCCAAGAACCACAAGAACCAGCCCAAGGTTGCCAAGGTCGTTGGTGAACAACTTCGTGAGGGCGAGAAGGCCATCATTGGTGTCATGATCGAGTCCAACATTGGCGAGGGAAACCAAAAGGTTCCCGCCGAGGGTCCTGCTGCTCTCCAGCGTGGTGTCAGCATCACTGATGCTTGCATCAACTGGGAGGACACAGCCGTTGTGCTCGAGGACTTGGCTGATGCTGTCCGCACTCGCCGCAAGGTCAACCGCTCTTAGAAGGTTGCACCTGTGGAGTAGAAGGAGTGGAATACGAGGATTTAGTTTAAAAATGCTGTGTTGTTTTGGGAGTTAATGAATAGACCTAGGTAGAAAGGTCAGTGATGGAAAAGTCGGCGCACATAGGTTGCATGGAAGTAGGCACAATGCCTGATCTTTTTATCATATAATCTCATGAATATTCCGAACATTGCTAAAGGGGTCAACTGACCTCCTGTAAACTTCAGATACCTCAAGGACGCCTGACACCTCTACTGAGTGACGGAACCATAGATGCCACACTCATCCAGACACAGATGAGTAAGATGCAATATCATTTATCGTCTCATCGGAAGTTCCCTTGCATGGGAGCATAATTGTTGCCCTGTCTTCCAAACGTAGGCCCCTGGCGCAACGCCACAGCCTTCTTGAACGCAGCCCAGCCCAACAATCCGACAGTGCCAATAATGAAAGCCCATACTATGATCTTGTCTTTGTTGCTGTCTCGTTGAAAGCACATAGTCGTGACATCCTCTTCTGTCGCGTCCTTGCAGAAGTCAATGCCCTGTTTGAGACAAAAAGCCTTGGTACATTCGGAGCATGATTTCGATTTCGAGCGTGGCTCGAGATGAGGAGTCGAGAAATCGAGAATGGCGCGACGGAGCTGCGATGAGGATGTTTCGCCTTTGGGACCGAGGGGGATAATGGTGCTGTTCTTGAAGCATGTGCATTTACAGAAGGTTGGCGCGGCTGGAATATGTCAGCTTTGTTCAGTGTAGATATCCGTTAGACTAACACGCTGCGGCAAGCGAGACCAAAGCTCCCAGCAGGAGGATGAACAGAGATATTCGTGTCATTACGGCTAATTTGGGTTGTAGATAATGTCTTCTCGATCATCGGGGTCACTAGTCAATCACTTGAGGCTATCGATAGTTGACAACAAGTGGGCCAAATCAGAGTATCCACTTCAGCCTCGTAGACTCCCATTGGCCAATAGAACCGCACTGGAAAAAGTTCCATATTGAAGTCGGTCTCTAACCGTCCCATCATCACGACTTCTTTCGGCTTTCTCTCAGTCCGCCGATTCTTCACGTCAAAATGCCTCGAATACCGCGGGTAGGGGCTCTAGCCTCTCTTCCATCGACAGTCGTCCCCGTCAACCGAGTCTCCTTCGTTGCCCGCGTCGCCTTCTCAACAACCCCCGTCCACGCAGTCGGTCGCAAGGCCGAATGGGTCCGAAGTAAGCTGTGGAAGGGTGAAGCTCCTGGAGGTGATGATCCTTATCAAGAGAGAGTGGAGCCGGAACAGACATCAAACTTGCCAGAGGAGGCCTTGGATCTATCAAATGTCGACCGCAGACCATACCCTGTGCGCACCACTCGTCTCGTGCTACCTCCAAGCCATTCCGAAGCCATGACCGAGAAGGAAGTCGAGTCTGTTGACACCGAATATACCCCTGCGACTTCAATTGATGATCTGGAGGAGATTCCACCCGTCAAGTCATGGTGGGATCAACCAGGCCACTGGGGTGAGGAGAGCGAATTCCAAGGCTTCGGCAGCGCAAACCGAGTAGAGGATCAAGCAGTTATGGAGATTTACGTACGCCAAGCTCTAGTCGAGTCACTTTCATACCAGCAGCGAGGACTTCTTGAAGAATATGCGGTAAAGAAGTGGCCTTTTGGTGACAGGGCCCACCTGGACCGAACATTGTCTGTGGGAATTCGATTTAAGGATGGAAAGCCTCTTCTCAGCACTCATTGGAGTGTTGTTACCGAGAAGTTGAAGAATGCCGGGCCTGGAGAAGTTGAGAAAAAGGTTGAGATTTCTCCTGAGGAGGCTCAGCAGATGGTCAACGCATTAGACCCCTCATGGAAGACTGCCACTCTTGACAATGACCACCTCAAGTTTGCTGCATGTGTCCCACCTCTTACCAGAAGTGATTTGTACTGACAATATGCAGATCCGTAAGCGTATCTACCAACTTACAGGCCATTTCATTCCTGATGTCAAGGTCGCCGCCGCCCGCACACCACAAGAGCTCATCACTGTAGCCCTAACATTCGCCAAGCGGGGTAAGAAGCTCGCCGAGGTTCTTCAGGATCAGAAGGCCCTTTTCGCACTTCCTAACGTCAAGGTGCACAGCAGGAGAGTCACACCCATTGACCGTGAGGTGGCTGTTGGTCGCTGGAAGATTATTGAAGAGGAGTTGCAAAAGCGAGATCTGCCTGTTACTGGCACAGGGAAATATGGCAAGAGCAAGGAAAGGGATTGGCTGACTGGTAAGGCTTAAAAGTTCAATTGAGGTGTATGAACAGAGGTGATGTATGACTGTATATCTGTACATGTATAATAGACGAATAAAGAAATCTTGCATCAGTGTTGCTATTCTCCTAATGTGATGCAGTGCTGACCAACTATATCTTTCTCGAGATAACGACGCACACAGCCAACATCCTTGACTTCTATCATTGCATAGGAACGATTTTGAAGCCCTTTCAGCAGCGCCTCTCAAGCCTTTCTACATGAGGAAGGACCATTGCAAAGATGGTTACTTATTTGAACTTGCTCATTCATGCAGATGCAACCATGCTTGAGCACCTTGTTTCATTCTTTATGCAACTAATTTACAGGTATTTGTTCTTGCGTAGCCACTCCTTGACATCCTCCTTATCTCTTGCGAGCCAGTTTTGCTTGGCGGTCATAGAATCAAGACTCTGGGCTAGCTCAAGGTCGAATCCCTTGGTGCCCTTCTGCTCAAAGAAACTCTTTACATCGGAAATCTGATCCTTCTGTGTGAGAGAGCTTGTGGAAATAGCGACCATATCGCCAAGGAGTGACATGCCAGGTGGGAGTCGCTTGGTGAGAACGTCCCAGTTATCCTTGACCCATCCCCAAAGAGCCAAGATACCCTCCTTGTGAGCGCGGAGACCGCTGAGAGGCATGTAGATATCCTGAGTCTTGACGTTATCGCTCAGAGTGTACTCCAGAGTTCGCTTGATAAGAGCAGCATCCTTTGCAAAACCAAGTGACCGGAGAGCAGTGTTTCGCTCACTGCTTTGCTTGGCAGTCTCATATTCTTTCAAAATATCATTGTACTCCTTCTCACCTCCATATGTAACCACAACCGCGAAGACACTAGGCCTTAGGTTGGGCTGTACGGCATCTCGGTCACCATTGATGAACTTTTCGAACAGGTCGAAAGCGGCCTTCTTGGTAGGCTCATCCTCGACAATGGCGGCCTTGCCGAACATAAGGGCCTTCATTCTTTGGGCAGTGAAGTCATCCTTGTCAGAAATATCCCAACCGATCTCGTTGGCCTTCTTGCTGACCAGATCCCTCTGGAAAGTCTTGAGAGCCTCATTGACATCATCATCTTCAAAGATCCAAGCATCACGGAGAGATCCGACACGGAGAGTGATCTCATCCCAGACAATGAACTCATCTTCGGAGTCAAATTCTTGGAGGAGCGACAGCAAGCCAGATGTCTTCTGGTAACCAGCAGCGGCAAGGGCGCCGGCATCAGCAATCATACCGGCCCTATCTTCAACACCCAAGAGACCAGCCTTGGCGTTTTGACCAAGCTTTTGAAGTCGCTCGCTAGTATAAGATGTACGGTAGATACCAGAATGGCCAGAGTTGATCTTGTAGAAATCCAAGTCAGGCACCTTGAAGTCGGCCTCACGTGTGTTGAGTGCCAGATCTTCCTGGATACCGTCCTTGGTTCGAAGGTTGAGGAAGACGGGGTAAAGGACTTCATCCTCCTCAGGCTTGACGTCGGCTGTTCTAAGGAAGCGGTTCTGCTTGACATGGATTGTGCCCTTGCCTTCGTCTTCTGTGACCGCTACGACTGGGTAACCGACCTTCTTGGTCCAGATGTCAGCAACGCGCTCAACATCCTTACCACTGGCCTCACTGAGAGCGGCCCAGAGGTCTGTGGTCTCAGTGTTGCTGTATGCATGTCTGTCGAGGTAAATCCGGATACCCTTGAGGAAGACGTCCTCGCCCAAGAACTTTGAGATCATGCGCAGTACACAAGAGCCCTTCTCATATGAGATAGCATCGAAGATTTGGTTAACCTCATCCGCGCGCTTGACGGGCACTTCAATGGGATGAGAGCTGCGCAGAGAGTCGAGACCGAGGGCAGACCGGAGATCCTCAGTAACATAACCCTCCCAAATCCTCCACTCGGGGTAGAAAGCGTTGGAAGAATACCAAGACATCCATGTTGCAAAACCTTCCTTAAGCCACAGGCCATCCCAGAAGTCCATTGTGACCAAGTTGCCGAACCATTGATGAGCCAGCTCATGTTGAACGACCTCAGCCACGCGCTTCTTGGTGACGGCGCTGCTGGTCTTTTCATCCAATAGAAGATCAACGACTCGATATGTGATGAGGCCCCAGTTCTCCATGGCTCCAGCAGCAAAGTCAGGCACAGCAACCATGTCCATCTTGGGAAGAGGATATTGGCTGCCAAACTGCTCCTCGTAGAACTCTAGGGTTCGTGCAGCTAGCTCGGCGGAAAAGACGGCATGGTCAAGGTCTTGATCGGGAGTGCACCAAACTCGGATAGGGACTCGAAAGTTGTTGGTCTCGTAGTGCTTGAGGTCACCAATGACGAAAGCCAGAAGGTAGGTAGACATGATGGGAGTCTTGTTATAGGTAATGGCCTTGCGCTTCTTGCCTGTAACCTTGGAGTCGACTTCTTTTTCAGAAGCGACATCCATGTTACCCAAGCATACCAGATTCTTGTCAGCAATGAGTGTTACGGTGAATGTCGCTTTCAGAGCTGGCTCGTCCAGGCAAGGGAATGCACGGCGAGCATCGGTGGCTTCGAACTGGGTGGTAGCAAGGTATTTGGTGTTGCCATCTTCGTCCTTGTATGATGACCTGTAGAAACCTGCCATATCATCGTTGAGAGTACCGGTGAAACGTTGAGTCAACCTCGCCTTTTGGCCAGCGGGAATCGTCTTATCAAAGGTAACGGTGGTGGTTTGGGTATCCTTGTTGTAATCGAGGGTAGGCGAGGAGCTGACAGTGGCACCGTTGGCTTCAACAAGTGTCTCGTGGATATCAATTTCGACCGTGTTCAGGGCAATAGAGGTTGAATCCTCGACGACATCGAAGTCGATGATGACCGTACCTTCATACTTGAAGGTCTCGAAGTTTGGCTCGAGGGTGAGATCGTAGTGTAGAGGCTTGACATTTTTGGGAAGCACTTGGCGTCCACGACGAATGTCGAGACTCGCGCTAGCGACATCGTTTCCGTTGCGATACATGGCTCGTCGACAAGAGCAGTTACGCTGCTGCTGACGAGGGACGAGAGAAGAGACTTTGGAGTTGTGAAGAGGCTGAGCGAGGACCGATCGAGGGGAAGAAGCTGTGGTAAAGGTAGAGGAGAGAAAGGAATGTAATTGAGAGCGGTGAAGAGGCTGATATGGTGTTGTTATAGAAGGAGCTGACCCGTAAGTTGAGGCTCTAGCTCTTGAGCTGATGCGGGGGAGGGGTCCTGAATGGAAGGTGCGACGGATCATCGGCAGGTCGGCATTGTAACCTCCGGGCCTCGTCAGCGCTGAATGACCTGGAGGAGCACTCAACGGCAGGCAAAGAGCCCGCCGTATTGAAGATATCAATGGATTCCTCATACAGTAAGTAGTCATCAGCAGTGCGAAGATGATCTCATTGCACCCTGAGAATGGAAACAGGGTTGCAATTGCTCTCGAAGAAACACATTGAGTGTGATTCGGAAGATTTCGTGCAGATTGCACACCCTTGGTTGGATAAAAAGCTTGGGCCATGCATATTAATCGGTAACGAGCACTAAAGTAGATTGACCAAGTCATCAAATTCTCGACTAAACTTGGACCTCTTCATCATCATTTACCTAAAGTTTTAGGACTTTAGTACCAAGTTATAAAGATTTAGATGAGTTTACCTAAATTTATTCAAATTCAGTATAAGCTCGGCAGACCCTTCAGCCATGGCAGTTTATTTCTGCAGGAGCGTCAGTCTTTTAACACACCCCAAGGCCTACTAACAGACCAGTCATCATACAGTCATCATCACTAGAGACGACGGCACTATGTGGTGACATCACACATTCTGCGTTCAATTTTATACATAACTCAACATTATCAGATACCGAGTGCCTCCCGGCGACCCTTGCTATTCAGGTCAAGGTAGGGCGCTTCGCCAAGACTACAAACTCGATCTCCAGCTCTCGCTTCCTCATAGTCATATGTCGCGCAGTGGAAAGTCGATCTATTATCCCAAATCGCAAGATCATTCTTGCTCCAACGATACCGGACCTGGGCATCGTGGTTCTGTGTCACTAAGTTGAAGAGGTACGCTAGTAGTGTATCGCTCTCATCTTTTGACAATCCATTAATGCGCTTGGTGAACCCCTTGTTGACAAACACTGACTTCCAGCCTGTGACTGGGTTTGTTCGGATAAGAGGATGGACAGATATGAGTTTCTCGCCTTGGTTTAGAGGAGAGCCACGAATGCCCTTGCGGATTGGGTTGCCTAGGCGTCGTGCCTCATCGTGGAAGAAGCTAGCATCGTGAGTCGCGGTCAATCCTTCGAGGAACTTCTTCATGGGGCCCGAGAGTCTATCGTAGACCTCGTATCCGGATGCCCAGAGCTGTTCTAAGTTAGCAAGATGCAGTTGGCCGAGAAGAACAGAAGCAAGCAACACGGGCTGAATGCCAAAGACATACCGTATCACCACCTGTCTTCGGTAGAGTGTGAATCTTGAGCATAGCATAGTCTGAGGGGACCTTCTCAAAGGTGATATCGCTGTGCCACCCAGCAGATGCATATCGGCTTACATCGCTGAGCTGATGTGTCAAACCACCTCCCTTTTTCTGCTTCTCACTTGAGATAACACTGATCTGATCACCCAACTCACTACCCTCTTCAGTCAAAGGGTGCACATGCAGACCTGAGCTAGTTGGGCACCCAGCAACCTCTGTAAGCCGCAGCATAAACTCCTTCATCTCTTGAGGAGTGACATCCTGGTTCTTCAGAAAGACAACACCTCGCTGAGAAATAGTAACTGCAAGGTCACGGATGTGTCTCTCATCCCATTTCAAGAGGTCTCGAATTTGAAGACCATTGTACTCACGGCCAATGACGGGGGTGACGTCAAGCTGAGGAATGTCATCAAGACTACCCGTGTAAGTCAAGGGTTCTGATAGACGTGGACGGCTTTGGGCATCTCCGCCGACAATATTGCTAGAAACGGTCTCGGGTGCAGCAGAAGGCATGATGCAATATGTGCTTGAGTTTGAACAATATTTGTCAATTGATAAGAAAACGAGGGCAAACAGTGACAATTATGTGAAGCTGTATCCAAGCCGGAGTCTCTTTCGGAGGATAACCACCCATTGATAAATAACAAGGGCCCGGCGTGACGGGAATGAGACTAACCAAGAATGGAATCTTCAGACCGTTACAGGCCAAACGTACAATGCCGAATCATTGTCCCCCGCAAAGACGACATCGGGACTAATGATGGCATGCTTGGGAGAGGAGAAATTTTCGGAGAATCTACCCCAGCTCCAGCGAGGGCGTTGGACCAATCTCGTCGCTGTAATTTCTACAAGTGCCCTGTCAGGTGGTCACTGCATGGTGTTCTGAGTTCCCAATCCGCCTGTTGCATCTCGCCTGGAGAACCCTTGGCGGATCATGGCCCTTGACTATGAGAATTGAGTGTTACTAGATCTGGCTTCATGTCCTTATGGCGTGCGCGATCGAGCCACCTACCAAGGGGACTATTGTGTGTACTACCTCCCGAAAGAGTCTCCGGTGATAAACTATGTCCATGGTCAAACTGTAGATGTCTCTTATATATCTGACCGAGAACCCAAGTTTTGGGACCATCTCTCAGCGACGATCAGTTCAATTGAGCCTCTTAATAGTTACTCAACTCATTGACTGAGATTCTTTATTTATCATGGGTAATCCTGATATCGAGACGAGCTCGGCAGTTGCTCAGCGCGTGTCGGTGGAAATCACCAAGACGCAAGTCGGAGTTGGCCGAGAGCAATTGTCAGACGCTTTGCCGCCTCATGCCGACTACGAAGGCGGCCATCGGTGGGATCCCTCGGCTACATGGACTCCTGAAGAGGAGAGACGGGCTGTACGCAAGACTGATCTCAAGCTTTTGTCTTGGTTGTGTCTTATGGTATGTGTTGTTACTCAATTGTTGATGATCGACTTACACGATCTAGTTCTTTGGTCTGCAATTGGATCGTGGAAACATCTCCAACGCGCTCGCTGATGACCTCTTGACTGATCTCGGACTGACCACCGATGATTACAACAACGGAACTACCATTCAGGTCCTCTGCTTCTTGCTGGCTGAATTCCCAGTTCAGTTTCTCACCAAGCGATATGGCTTCAAGCATGTTCTTCCCACACTCATGGTCTGCTGGGGTCTTGTCTCAACCTTCCAAGCCTTTATGACCGGACGAGCTGCTTTCTACGTTACCCGTGCTCTGATCGGTACCTTTGAGGGTGGTTTCATTCCCGGTGTTATTCTCATGGCGACTTACTTCTACACCTCGAAGGAGCTGTCTATTCGACTTGCTGCTTTCTGGTCTACTCTCAACGTCGCCCGTGTCATCTCTGCTCTCCTTGCTGCTGGACTGATCGAGATGCGAGGTGTCAACGGCCGCCCCGGCTGGTTCTGGCTTCTCCTCCTAGAAGGTCTTCTTACCGTGGTTATTGGCCTCGTCTCCATGGCCTATCTTCCTACCTCACCCACAGGCACCAAGTCTCTCATCTGGCGAAAGTCTTGGTACACTGAGCGTGAGGAAGTCATCATGATCAACCGTATTCTTCGAGATGATCCTGCCAAGGGTCTTACAGCATTGAAGGAGCCTGCTACATGGCAGGATGTCAAGAACGCATGGTCAGACCCTTCGCTCTGGGGTCTTTACTTTATCGGTCTCGTTGCCTACATTCCTGCCGCACCCGTCCAGGCCTATTTGACTCTTACACTCAAGCGAGTTGGAAAGTTCAGTACCTTGGCTAGCAACCTGCTCACTGCACCCTCTGCTGCACTCCAGATCGTTACTATGCTTGCGCTGGCATACAGTTCTGAGTATTTCAACGAGAGGACGTTCCACTGTCTGTTTGGAGAGATCTGGTCACTTCCTCTTCTTACAGCACTTCTCACTCTGCCTGATGAGGGTCGAGAATGGGGACGATTCTCTATCATTACTCTGATCTCTGGATATCCCTACTTCCACCCTCTGGTTTCTTCTTGGATTTCCGAGAACTCTTTTGATGTTAAAAAGCGAGCCATTGCTGCGGCTACATATAACGTCATTGTTCAAATGTGAGTCAGGCTCTGGTCCTTTAACAAGTAAATACTTACACAAAACAGGGGAAGCGTTACAAGCTCTCAGATCTACCGCAAGTGGGATGCTCCTTACTACAAGAACGGCAACAAGGTGCTCATTTCGATCCTGTGCCTCTCTGTCGTTGCATTCCTCGCTCAACGATTCTGGCTCATCCACCTCAACAAGAAGAAGACCGAGCAGTGGGAACAGATGACGCCAGAGCAGAAGCTCGAATATCAGACGGACAAGGAACAGCGAGAGATTGATGGAAACAAGCGACTCGATTTCCGCTTTGCTTACTGAGAGGATAACTAGGAGTGTTGTGGTGATTGAGTCGAGTTAGTATTGTTCAGCTTATGTATGTGCTGTATATTAACCAGTTAATTTCTTCACGCCTGAGAATGGTTACGAATTGGGCATATTCTATACATTTAACGCAAGGTCTCGTGTGTTGCTAGGTTATGAAACCCTTCTGTGACTGCGAGAACTGCCGTTTTATAGCAACGCATTTTTAGATTTAGAGTTCAAGTCGTTACTGGTTTCAGTTGCTGTTCCCGCTGTCTTCGGCCAAGAATCCCCAACGCGGATGAAAATGCGAGCGCAATGACATTTTTTGCGATTGCCTGGTATTTATTAGTCATCAAATTAAGCATGTTTGAGGCACATCGCCAACTTTTGTCTGGCAGCTTAATTCCTGTCCAAATCCTCATTTTGTCTCATCTCAATCGCAGTGTCTCACACATTTCTCATTCTTAACAATACTGTTCTAATAGAACTGTCAAAATGGGCGTCATCGGACTCACTGCTAGCGGCCTCGTCGGCGCTTTGCACAGCTACATCCTGGTTCTGGAGATGTTCCTCTGGACGAAGCCTCGTGGAAGAAAGGCTTTCCGACTCACACCCGAATTCGCGGAGCAGACCAAGACAATGGCTGCCAACCAGGGCCTCTACAACGGCTTCTTGTCCGCTGGACTGATTTGGTCGCTTCTTCACCCGAACCCTGAGTTCTCGAAGCAGCTTCAGATCTTCTTCAACGGCTGTGTCTTGGTTGCGGGTGCTTATGGCGGTCTCACCGCCAACAAGAAGATTCTCTTTATCCAAGCTGCCCCCGCGGCTCTTTCTCTTGGACTCGTTCTGTTGGATTTGTAGAGCGTTATTGTGGAAGTATGGATTCGGCCCCTAGGCTTTGGCAATATTTGACCGCTAACATGCTGGATTAGGATTTATACAGTTTATCATGCTTGATGCGTTTCTTTTCCAGCTAATTTTTAGTGAACATGTGAGAGCCCAGTACTGCAGAAGTTTGGCGTCATTCTGTCATGGACCAGAAAATCCGTTGTAGCAGTTCAATACCAGCTGTTGTTTCATCACTAAAGCCTTTTACATCTAAAGAAAAGCGAAGTTGCAATATTTTGTAGCCGTGGATGGCTCCCTTTGCATGCCTAAATTCACATCTGCAAACTCACTATAACAAGCACAAGCCATTGTATCTTTATGGTGCCTCTTGGGGACTGGAACAAGTTGATATGCTTATTTCATCTGAGTTCCAGCCAAATTCCTGATTCTCAAGCTGGACTACCAGACTCTTTCTGTGGAGTGTATTTGTTACTCATTCAGCCAACTCCTCTAAACCGAAACCTGATTGACAAGCTCGTACCTGCCTAGACCTACGCTGCCGACAGCCGTACCTTAGATGCCCGCCGAACTTTTGAAGGAGCCAGCTGATATTGGCCAGACATTGTTGACAAAAGTCAAGTCCTAATTTTGTCGACTTGCTCTCCATCTACCGTGCTGGCAGCAACACCTGAGTTGGATAACTTGGTGTTGCCCTCAGGCTGGTTCACCCGAGCCATGTTGTGAGCTCCTCAATACTTCACCGTTTGGTCTTCCCAGGGCTTTTTTAGAACTGTTTGAGGCTGTGCATGGATTGATATTGAAGTTCTAGTGCCCTACCGCGAATGTGCATAGCATGGCGCTTAGCGGGCGCGGTCCATTCCAGGACGACATAGTAGTGTGTTGTTGCGGTTTACACGTAAGGCATGTTTTGGGAGAAGTTGCAAATCATCTCTAGAACATGCTCACTGCCCTCGAGGCTGGCCCAGCATGTAACTCGCTTCCTGGAACGATGAGTGACTGGGAGTCATACTTGGGACACTTCAAATGTCTCCCGACGATGAGTGTGTATCTGGCTTCAATGCTCACATATTGCCCGGAAGTTCACATCTGGCCTCGATATTTGACACGAATGGGATTGTGCCCTCTCAGGGATTTTGCATGTTGGATAATCTCCTTACAAACTGAATGGTGGCTGACCCAAGCAACATTTTCGTATATAATGACCACTGGCAGAGACCACACCCTTTCCGAATATTGCTCCATCAGCTCAAAGCCACTGCCGCAAATGTGTTGCTTGGCATGAGGACCTGGTATATCAAGGCATGTCGCATCACTCTTTGATTGATGTTGGAAGAAGCCAACAATCATGCAGGTAGGAAGTCATGATATGACGATGATATGATATTCGAAGAGACTAGCAACATCCGCAGTTCCCCAACTTCTCAACTCAATACCTGGGAAGCTATCAAAAAGTTTGGATCCTTTCAACTCGATCTGACGAGTGATAATAATGAAGTTCAAGATGGAACGATATAGGAGAGCAAGAAAGACTTGGAAATTGGGGTCTGTTGAACCAGCGCACAACCTATGGCTATAATAGGCAAAAGGCTGCTTACTGGATCGGTTGTTTTCAGCCAATACGACACAATTGACCAACCGAGTCAACCGCAACGTGATGTGACATTGGTCGGTGAAGCTCATCTCCATGGAAATGCTTCCACTTCTGAACTCAGAGTCTACCGGGAAAATTTACCTGAGTTCATTTGTTAGAAGACCCCAAGAGCTTACTCTTCAGCTCTAGTCTCGATTTCCGAAAACAGGGAATTGGTCACTGGGGGTTGCCGACTCGGCAGGCATTTTGACCGATAGATCTCTCCGCATGACTCCAAATATACAACGGCCAATTGTACCTTTCACAGTTTCGCGGGGTTGAGGCTACACTATATAATGTATCCAAGTTGTCGAATATCACATCCGTCAGAACCGAGATCACGGATTGACAACGGCTATGCGGCACCTAAAGGTCGTCATAGTTATGCACCCATCACCCGGCATTAATGACATATCTCGAAACTCAATTCTTAATCCCTCATTATTTATTGTACACCTTCACGGAAATTGTGTTGTTGGTGACAGAATCATCCTGGCATGCAACCCTCCAAGGATTGCTTCTAGGCTCTAGCGGTGCAGATCTGCCTTCCGGATCACACGGGAGCTTCTGGAAAATAACGCTCGAGAGTCACAGGAAGTCGGCCAATGTTCATATTCGCGAACGCGAGGTTGCAATGACGGGTTGCAACACTGGAACTGAGAGCTATCCGTAAAAGGCAGCAAGCTATGCGCTCATAGAGAATGCGAAAAGCAATAAATAACGGCTCGTTGCGCCGGGAGAGATGAATTGAAGTGTGTTTGCAGCCTGTTATCAAGACAAGTGCGTACATAGATCTCGTGACCCGAATTATCCTCTACTATCATAATCTTGAACGACATCATCAATGTCTAAACTATTCCGTCGTCGCAAGAACAACAACGATGACCTGGAATCCAATGCTGGCCGGCGAGCCTCCCGCGCTTCTAGGGGCGGGAGAGCCGCCAGCATTGTAGACGACAGTCTCGGCGAGTATCCTGCCCTGGATCACTACATTAGCAACTATCGCGAGGACCGTCGTCGCCCTGCCGATGACCGTGATGGGAAGGTCAAGAAGAAGCATTGGTGGCAGTTTGGCAGCGGTGTCGACTCTCAGGAGGAGCCTCCTGCCAAGAAGGGTACTCCTGATGCTTGGCTTGAGACGGATCTTACGACTGGTCTTGCGTCGGATGAAGTTGAAAGGCGAAGACAGGTAACAGGATGGAACGAGTTGGTTTCTGAGAAGGAGAACATGTTTGCTCAGTTCTTGAGCTACTTCCAAGGGCCCATTCTTTATGGTAAGTCATCCTGCCGTTTATTTGATGAGCGCACTTGTTGATCAACGCATTGCAGTTATGGAGGTCGCGGCCCTTCTCGCAGTTGGTCTCGGGGATTGGGTGGATTTCGGAGTCATCGTCGGTATTCTTATGCTCAACGCCTTCGTCGGGTTCTACCAAGAGAAGCAAGCCGCAGATGTCGTCGCTAGTCTCAAGGGTGACATCGCAATGCGATGCACAGTCATACGCGACAGCAACGAACAAGAAATTCTTGCACGAGAACTCGTTCCCGGAGACATCGTAAGTAGTTCCTTCTTGGAACCAGAAGACTTGAGTGTTCCTTCCTACCGTCAGACTTGCTGATTAATGTCCTAGCTCATTGTTCAAGAAGGCGGTACCGTCGCTGCAGATGCCCGTCTTATTTGCGACTATACACGCCCCGAAGATTTTGAACTGTACAAACGTCTACGAGCCGAAGATAAACTCGACCGCAGCGATGAGGAAGACGAATTTGCTGATGGCGCAGACAAAGAACATGATCATGATACGTCGACAGAACATGATGCTCGTCCTCACAGCCATGAACAGGAGCCACTCGACTATCGCAGCCGTCCCCTTGCAGCCATTGACCAGTCTGCTATCACTGGCGAGTCGCTCGCTGTCGAGAAGTATCTTGGCGACATGGTCTACTATACCACTGGCTGCAAAAGAGGAAAGGCATTTGCGCTTGTTCAAACCACTGCTAAAGAGTCTTTCGTCGGCCGCACTGCAGACCTTGTACAGGGAGCCAAGGATCAAGGCCACTTCAAGGCTATCATGAACAACATTGGAACCTCGCTTCTCGTTCTTGTCATGTTTTGGATCCTCATAGCCTGGATCGGAGGATTCTTCCACCATATTGGAATGACGGAGCCTGGATCACAGAATCTTCTCCATTATGCTCTTGTTCTTCTCATTATTGGTAAGTCCCGAATCGCTCCCAAGTCCATTGGCATCGAGTGAATTTTGCTAATCGTAACGATTCAGGTGTTCCTGTTGGTCTTCCGGTGGTGACAACTACGACCCTCGCCGTCGGAGCAGCCTATCTCGCGAAGCAGAAGGCCATCGTTCAAAAACTTACAGCTATTGAATCCCTTGCTGGCGTCGACATTCTCTGTTCTGATAAGACTGGCACCTTGACTGCCAACAAGCTATCGATTCGCGATCCTTGGATGGCAGAAGGCCAGGACGTCAATTGGATGATGGCGGTCGCAGCTCTCGCCTCAAGTCATAACCTCAGAACCCTGGATCCCATCGACAAAGTCACTATTCTTACGCTCAAGCGCTACCCCGAAGCACGAGAGATTCTCAAGCAGGGATGGGTGACTGAGTCGTTCACACCTTTCGACCCTGTATCCAAGCGCATCACTGCAGTTTGCCGCCTCGGGAATGACAAGTACTGGTGTGTCAAGGGAGCCCCTAAAGCGGTACTGAAACTGGCTTCAGGTTCGGAAGAGGAAAGCCGAATCTACAAAGAGAAAGCTCAAGATTTTGCTCGACGAGGATTCCGTTCGCTTGGTGTCGCTTATAAAAAGAACGATGGCCCTTGGGTCATTTTGGGTTTGCTATCCATGTTCGACCCTCCTCGCGAGGATACAGCCCAGACAATCATCGAGGCAGGTCATCTCGGAGTCCCCGTTAAGATGTTGACTGGAGATGCAATTGCGATTGCAAAAGAGACTTGCAAGATGCTGTCCCTCGGAACAAAGGTGTATAACTCTGAACGACTTATCCACGGCGGCTTATCTGGAAGTGTACAGCACGACTTCGTCGAGCGGGCAGATGGGTTTGCAGAAGTGTTTCCCGAGCACAAGTACACAGTTGTCGAAATGTTGCAACAGCGAGGCCACCTTACGGCAATGACCGGTGACGGTGTCAATGATGCTCCTTCACTGAAGAAAGCCGATTGTGGCATCGCTGTCGAGGGTGCCTCCGAAGCCGCTCAGGCCGCAGCGGATATCGTCTTCCTCGCCCCTGGACTAAGCACCATCGTTCTGGCTATCAAGACCGCTCGCCAGATATTCCAAAGAATGAAAGCGTATATTCAATATCGAATTGCGCTCTGTCTCCACCTGGAGATCTATCTCACGCTCTCTATGATCATCATCAACGAGACAATTCGAGTCGACTTGATCGTTTTTATAGCCTTGTTCGCCGATCTGGCTACTGTTGCGGTTGCTTATGATAATGCTCATTGGGAACCGCGACCTGTAGAGTGGCAATGTAAGTAAATTTCAAGACTTTTAACTCGTGATCCTCCTGGGGCAATTCTTCGCCGGTTGACAAAGGCTGACGCAATGACAGTACCGAAGATTGTGAGTTCTTTATACCTTTTGAGTCATTTAACATTCCAGATCGGTAGCTCAGAAGACGATTACCCTCGGCTGGTAATGTGCCGTGTTGAGCGAACGCCGTACCGGTTGATGACGAATGCTGACATTGTAACAGTGGGTTATGAGTGTAATCCTTGGGATTCTTCTTGCACTCGCCACTTGGGTATTGAGAGGTGCTTTATTTCTACCCAATGGGGGCTTCGTTCAGAACTTTGGTTCCATTCAAGAGATCCTCTTCCTTGAAGTCGCCCTCACAGAGAACTGGCTCATCTTCGTCACACGAGGCGGAAAGACCTGGCCATCATGGCAACTCGTGTTCGCCATTCTCGGCGTCGATGTCCTAGCTACCCTGTTTTGCCTCTTTGGCTGGATGTCCGGTAGGGGCGAGATTTCTGACCCCGAGTCGAACTTCAAGCAGAGCAGCAATGGCTGGGTCGACATCGTCACAGTTGTGATCATCTGGTTGTATTCTTTTGGTGTAACCGTCGTGATCGCCATCGTTTACTTCATCCTCAATAAGCTGTCCTGGTTAGACAACCTTGGTAGGAAAGATCGCAAGAAGAAGGATACCAAGCTGGAGAATATTCTCGGCCACCTGCAGAAGCTTGCTATCGAGCATGAGGTTGACGAAAAGACTGGAAAGAGTAGATTTATGCTGGCGGAGAAGGTTGCTGATGAGGATGATGATATCTAGAGATTGTTGTACTGTGGTATTGCGTGAAGATGTATGGAGGTGTGAAGTTTGTTGGGTTTGTTGAGTTTGTTGAGTTTGTTGAGTTTCTAAACGTAGGCAGGGCTGGCAGGTTGGTGTTTCGTGGTTACCTACCTACCTTACCTGGTAGGTAGGCAGGCAGGTAGTTCTTTCCGCTCACGAGACGAGTTTCTAATTCTGTACCCCTTTTTAGCAATATATCCTTCCACTTTCTGTCTGCCATTGCCTCACACTTGCTGTACAAGGAAGAAGGAGCGCACAAAAAAACTGAAAAATCAACGTATTGACCCTCGCCCCGGCATTTTCCAACTTCCAACTTCCAACTTCCATACTCTAACCTCCACACGAGTCTCCAGAAATCATACCATTCAAGTTACCATCATTATACACCAAATTTACCAGTAAGACCATGGCTAATCCAATGATATCGTTGTCAGAAGAAGAAGCATCTTGGATACAGTGGGATCCGACTGTCGAGACCATCTGGCCCGAAGCCGCCGCTCCCTCGCCCCAACCAGTACCAGAGCTCCCGGCTCCTATCGAGGAGCAGCCAAGGGTTGAGCTTTCCCGTTAGTGACAATCAACAAGTATCATACTTAGGCTAATTCATGATATAGGGCAGGAACGACAAGCCAGAACTGACACCCGCTACAACAGACAGAGGCGACCGTCTAAGCTCTAAAGGAGAAAGGGAAACAGAGATGGATGCTAGGGCAATGTTCTTGGAGAATGGCGGGGAGCGACCGAGGCTTAGAAGGGCACCAAAATCCGGGGTAGACAGGGATGCTGGAAGGCGAGATCACAACGGACCAGCACGTCATTTGCACCAAAAGTAGCACAGAAACAATTCATTTCTGCAGAGTCTTCTCATTTGCCGCACTTTCGTTCTTTTTCACTGGTCAATGGCGATCCTTCTGACTCCCATCTAGCAATTCTACCTCTGAGCCATGACCCCACCTCCACGACCTCCGAAAAACACTCCGAGTTCTCGTCAGAAGCTCGCGAGACGAGCCTGCGATTCATGCAAGGTTCGAAAGATCCGCTGCTCAGAAACGCCCCCCTGTACAGCGTGTGAGGCATCAGGCATAGAATGTACCTTCAATCGTTCACAAGGGACGAGAGGACCGCGAGGATTGAGACCAAGAACGCTGGATAAAATTGAACGAAGGCGCCAAGGGGATGGAGCAAAAAGCGATACCTCAAGTCCAGATCAAGCTATTGGCAAGAAGTCACCGTCACCTATTGATGAAGTAGCTTGTTTACTTGGCATTCTAGAGGTTTACTCTGAAAGACTGTACCCCATCTGGCCCATCGTCGATGCCACTGATCTGAGGAACAAAATTGGACAGAATCCCAGTGAAGGCGGTGCAGCGAGATGCCTTGCTAATGCTGTGGCTCTTGCTGCTATTGCTCAACTGAAACTGAACACTGCATGGCGACCCAGTGTAGAGGAAGCGGAAACAAGTGGGCTTAGTGAGAAACTGGGCTTGCTGGATGCTTTAAGGATTTCCTTTTTCTTACATATTTATCATGAGAACGCTTTGCCTGGAGGCACAAAGTCGCTTGTGTACTTGCGTGAAGCTATCACGCAGGCACAAATATTGAGACTCGACCGTGAGTCTACATATCCTTCCCTATCAGAAGCCGATCAACATGTTTCGCGACGGATCCTTTGGCTACTGTTTGTCACTGAAAGGTAGGCATCTTGATTTGAGATGGATCTTTTGCTAATTTGTGTCGCTCAGAGGTGTTGCTCTATTGCATAAGCTCCCCATAGTACTCAAGCCAAACATTCTCTTTCCTTGGTTCGGAGGGGCTGATGATCGTGCTGAAGTTCTCCCAGCGTTTCTGAAACTGGTCCATCTGTTCTGGGTCTTCGACCAATCCAACATCTTTGAGATACTTCGCAACATTGATGCGGACTCGGATATACCCAATATGGCTGCAGTCGCGCAGAATTGTCTGGAGCTTCTGCAGCAAAAGCTACTCGACTCAGCTGATAATGACGACTGGGGTCCGATTAACGAGGTTCAACGAGCAGATATGTTCGTTACAAGACAGTGGATGCGTGCTGTGTTATGGCGAGCGGCTCTTCGATTTGGAATTGTCATCCCCTCTATGAACCCTATTAATATCGCCAAGGACTTCTTGAGCCTTGTTTCGGAGCTTCCAAAGGCTGCTCTTGAGTCTCATGGACCGACACTGGTGAGTCTCATTGTGTGTCGAGTGATATTATGCAAGCTCACAACTGGGGTAGGAATTCAAGACATTTGAGATTGCTACGGCAGTGATTGACGCAATCGCGAGTAATCACTCAATACAAAACGATCAATCTGGGCCAATACTCCATCAACTACGCGACATACTTTCGTCCTGTCGGGGAGGCAATCGTACTCTTCTCTCGCTTCTCACAATACGAATGGACGCAATCTTCAATTCAGGCCGCATGCTGGAACCAGAGGGTGATTCAGTGGCGTTTGAAACAAGTCTAGCATCGACTTTTCAAGATACTGCCGAGCTTTTGACTGCACAACCGAACCTCACGATGCCAACGTATCAATTCATGGAAGGCCAGGCTTCTCAGATTTGCTGGCCACCTCTAGACCTCGGCTACTTGGTTCGATCGCCGTCGCCGCTTACTCGCATGCTCCTGGAGTCGATGCCCCGCGATGTTACTGAGCAAGACGAGGGCCAGGAGATAAGTGAGACGCCTGCCTAACTTTAGGTAAAGGATCAATGAGGTTAGGGTCTTCAGGCAAAATTAGGCCTAAATCCTCCCTAAAGTTGGAAATTTCTTCCATCGCTGGCTTATGGCGCAACGAGGACCCCGTATTGCGCCATTGTACCCTTGCTAAGCTACTGCAATTCCCCGCTGCAAGACACCTACAGTTGGGGAATACAGAGGTCCAGGCATGACAGTACGGCAGTCGAAACATCTATCTGACTTGATGCTCTATGACGTTCGCCGTATGAGTCAACTTTTCAATGTATCAAATCCGCCGACTCTACTCAATTTAACTCAACAAACGAGTTTTTCCCAATTGTCTGCGGCACAGAAGAATCAACAATCCTGCCTGCCAGTCATCCCTGCTCCGAATCAATCTCCGAAATATTCTCCGGCTACACAACCCCAATTCGGCGACGAGCTGCTTCCACCATTTTATATTCACTTCGCACAGTTTTCCCGTCATCAAGGTCTCACAAATCGCTAAAATGGCTTGGGCTGAACCTAGAAATACTGGCATGATCTACCGTCGTCTCGGTAGATCCGGTTTACATGTCTCTGCGATTGGTCTTGGTAGCTGGATGACCTATGGAGGTTACGCTCAAGATGAGGAGGCATTCGCTTGCATGAAGAAGGCTTACGACCTTGGAATCAACTTCTTTGACACGGCCGAGAACTATACCGCTGGCCAAGCTGAGATTGTCATGGGCAAGGCTATTAAGCACTTTGAGTGGAAGCGCAGCGACTTGGTCATTAGCACAAGTGAGTCCTCAAGTGCGCCAGACATTCGAAACTTTATGCTAATGTTTCCCAGAGATCAATTGGGGCGCCGTTAATGGGGAGATTCTTGTCAACAATCATGGGCTTTCGAGAAAGCACATTATCGAGGGTCTAGACGCCTCATTGGAACGTCTTCAACTCGACTATGTCGATATTGTCTACGCTCACCGGCCAGATAGACTGACTCCTATGGAGGAGACTGTCCGAGCCTTCAACTACCTGATTGACAACGGAAAGGTTTGCATAGCACTCGCCAAGCTTGACAGCGCTGACAAAGTCACCAGGCTTTCTACTGGGGTACATCAGAGTGGTCCGCTGATGAGATTGCCGAAGCTGTAAGTCTCTATCAATTATATATAATTTGTCAAGATTCTCACATCAACAGGTCGGAATTGCTCGTGATCTTAGAATGATTGGACCTATCGCCGAGCAACCCTTTTACAACATCCTTGTCAGAGATAGAGTAGAAGGGCAGTTCCAACGCCTATATGAGCGCACTGGACTAGGCATCACCTCATTCTCCCCCCTGAAGATGGGCGTTCTCAGTGGAAAGTACAACGACATAGTTGACGGCAAGCCACCCAAAGACTCCCGATTTGAAGCCAGCAAGGACAACTTCGCCGACTTCATGCGCGGCCGCATTGGCACCGATGACTGGAAGGAGGAAATCGACAAGGTTCGGCAGTTGAAGCCCATTGCTGACAAGCTGGGCATCAGCCAGGCCCAACTTGGTATTGCATGGTGTCTCAAGAATCCTAACGTTACAAGTGTTATCACCGGTGCCAGCCGGCCTGAGCAGTTGGATGATACTGTTGCTTCGTTGAAGATTCTTGATAAGCTGACACCAGAGATTATGGAAGAGATTGATGCTATTACGAAGAACAAGGTTGAGCTGGACCCTGCTAGACAGAGCTAGAGACTTCTAATGAAAATTCAAGAGAAATTATCGCATGAAGAGTATCGAACATTGAGGTCATATTCGAAGCGTAGGCATCAAGGTGAAATCAAAATCAGAGAGTATATAGAAAGCCAATAACATCTTGTACTCATAGCGCAGTCTCTTGTGATAGTCGTAAGAGCATTTCGACCCTAGAGATACATACATGTTTGCGTCGGACCACTGTTCTCCCTCGAACCCTTTACCGCTATCCTGGTTAGAAGTCCAAGATGCATTCATTATTGGAAAATTCATTATTGTCGTTGTTGCAGTAAAGAACCCAGTTGTATCTTTACATTGTAAATATGTTCAGTCGGCTCAATAGTCCTTGGGGGTCCTAGCTTCTTCTATGCATGATATGATATTGAATATATGCCCCTGATGTGACTAGGAGACAGAGTCGACTGTATTGATAGTTGTGAATAAGTCTATAAATCAGTTTCTAATCAAAAAAATCTACGACAAGATTCCCTGAACTAACGAAATCAGCTCAACAAGGTTCAGTCCTTGGCAACCAACTGCCATAGACAACAGATCGCACTTTGTCAAGTTGCGACAATATGAATCATCATACGACACCGGCCCAAGAGAAGCCCGAGCTACGGGAGCAAGGAGATAAACTCGGACTCGCGCTTTTGGTTTCACTATCAGCGATACAACCCTAAATTATCTGGCGACGCGGCTCTTGAGGTCTGTTAACTTATTCTCGTATTTGACAGCCTCTGATTGGTTCGGGGCTTTTGGTGGGGCATGTCCGCCCCGAGCCGGAGACCCTCTTACCCGTTACAGTAAAAGCACTTACCGGATATGGTAATAGTCTCGACCGACGCCAAATGCAAAGTCCGCGATAGCATCATCGACAACGACTCAAGATGCGGATGGCAGGAGTTAAAAGCGAAATGTCCGAGCAATTAAGCGCTTCATACTCGAAGCCAGGAGTGAGGACTTGAGTATAAAGATGTCAAGATGTCTTCCCTTTGAAGAAGCATCTCATCATCACCACATTCATCAACTTCACTCAACAATTACTACTACCACTTTTATATACATAAATCTTCCAGATCTCAAATATTGCCATGTCTCAACAATACGCCAAGGACCAGCCCGAGGGCTTTGTCAACAAGATTGAGCGAGTTGCCATCATTGGCGTGAGTAGCACATTCTTCTATCGTCTGGCCAATGATTAACATGTTACAGGCTGGTGGAAGTGTTGGCAAGTACTTGGCCAAGTATCTCATCGAGGCAGGCAAGCATACAGTCACTGCCGTCACTCGTAAAGACAGCACTAGCAAGGTCCCTGAAGGCGCCCGCATTGTCACTGTCGACTACGATGACGAGAACTCCATCGTTGAGGCGCTTCAAGGCCAACAGTTCCTCGCAATCTCTCTCTCAGTATCCGCGGCCCCTGGCACCCAAGAGAAGATCATTGGAGCAGCCGCCAAGGCAGGTGTTCCATGGATCATGCCCAATTGTTACGGCATCGACATCACCAACAAGTCCCTTGCTGAGGAGAACTTGACTGGTGGAAGTGTGTTCCCGGGAATCAATGCCGTAGAGGAAAATGGTGTTTCCTCATGGATTGCTATGTGCTGTTCCTTCTGGTACGAGTTCTCTCTGGCTCAAGGTCCTGCATGGTATGGCTTCGACTTGACTGGCGGCAAGAAAAAGGTTACGCTCTATGATGATGGCAACACTCGGATCAACAGCTCAACCTGGGATCAGTGTGGTCGAGCTTTCGCAGCTCTGCTGAGCTTGAAGGTCATCCCTGACGATGAGAGCGACAAGTCACCTACCATCTCCCAGTGGCGTAACAAGCCCCTCTACATCTCCAGCTTTCTCATCTCTCAGCGAGAGATGCTCGACAGTTTTCAACGAATTACCGGTACTACAGATAAGGACTGGGAGATTGAGTATGAAGGTTCCAAGGAGCGCTGGCAGCGAGGCATGGACCTTCTTAAGAAGGGGGATCGTTCTGGCTATGGACTCGCTATGTATGCTCGAACCTTCTATCCCAATGGTGATGGAAACTTTGAAGCTAAGTATGGCCTTGCGAATGAGGCTTTGGGCCTGCCTAAGGAAGATGTGGATGCGGCCAATAAGAGGGCTTTGAAGATGGTTGAGGACAACTACAACTACTTTATGAACCGAAGTCATTAAGGGTGTAGTGAAATAATTAGAAGGAATTGGCATTGGATGTATAAGAAGATTCTATAGACTGGACTTTCTAGACGAACAAGCAACATCACTTATAAAGCACTGCTCCCTAATGTCTAATGAGTGATAAAAAGGAAGAGATGCTCCAATGAGCAAAAGATTGGTCCCGCTCGGGCTCGAACCGAGGACCTTCTCGGTGTAAACGAGATGCCATAACCAACTAGGCCACGAGACCAATGGAGATATCAAGAAAGGTCAGATTTAGGTCTAAGTTTGTGGAGTTGTTAGCGGTGAGGGAAAAGAAGACACGAATCCTGTCGGTTCCGCAAAAATGTGGTTCCGCCCGGGATCGAACCGGGGACCTTCTCGGTGTTAACGAGATGCCATAACCAACTAGACCACGGAACCTGAGCGGATGAGATGAGGTCTCTGGCGAACTGTGTCAAGGAAGGGCGTAGGAACATCTATACAGATATCCAATTCTGAGGCCAGTCTGAGATAATGGAGGGCCTCGAGTAACTACCAACCTACCTATGTTGTTGTATGTAAAGCACAAAAAGGCTGTATTTAGGCCTAGGACCTTGGGATTATCTACAATTAGTACTTATTCCTTGGAACATGTTAAGTGTGCTAAACACTTTAAAAGCTGCCCTTTACCTAGATATCTATAAAGCATTTTACAAGGTATGGTGTTATGAAGTTGTTAAGTTTATGCTCTATAGCCCATTCAATATCAAAGAGTTATGCCTTAAGTGAGCCAGCACTAAAGACTTAACTTATATGACTTGAAATTCTCGAGGTACCTTGGCTTATTCTAGGGAGCTTTTAACTACTTGGATTGGTTTTATTATCTGGTCCTCGATCCTTTAAGGGTTTGAATGTGTTTCGACCTCTATTGCTTCTTATACTATCTTAAGTTTGTCTTTTCTTCTACTATATCTATACGCGCGCTGATTAACAATTAATATTTTCTATTAAGAATTTTATGTCTTTATGAATGTGGCTTGGTAATTGACAGCCCAGGCTTCGAATGAAGTTCGAAAGCTATGGCGTGCATCTCCCGCCTTGGCGGCTCTTGGCGATGTGATTTAGAGCAGAGCCTCAATATCAGAAGTCAAAGTTGGATATTGACTTGATATTAGCTATCTATCGAAACGGCCAGATTAGTCACTTTTGAATTAACGTTATTTGTAAAGAAACCCAATTTAACGGACTCTGCCAGGAACAACGTGGATTCTGGAGCATACGTATCAACGTCGTCACCACTAACAACATCTCGTCGCTCACGACTTATACAGCGTCTAACAATCAGTTCATCTTCGGCGGTCCGTGTTGGGGTGCCGAAGATTCCACTCTGCTCAAATCGCTTTAGTCTGGCCTCCAGAACAGTAGAGACTTGATGCTCTCATCTCAAAAAGGGACACTTCGGACCCAACGGTCAAGCTCCGAAAGCAAAGTGGAACGTTGTCAATATTCATTACTCAACACAAATCCAAAAAGTCGGAGAAAAGCCTGGGGAAGAGTGAAACCCCCCTCAGGGTCGCGGGGTTATATCGCGGAGTGCCTTGCAAAATCTGTGTAACTGGTCATCTTGTCATATTCCAAAACGTAATAAAAATCATTTCTCCAGAGTCGTCAATACGGGGATTTGAAACTCAGAAAGTGAAGCTTTTTTCTCTCGCCACTAGGCTCCAATTTAATATTCCCACATGGCACGGCAACCCCGTCGAGAAGCCGGTCGATGCCGGTCCTGAGAGTTATAATTCCCTGATAAAGACCGTAATAGCTATGCATTTATGCAATATCTGCCGGTTCGGCCGGTCGACTCGGTTAAGACGGATGAGTTAGCAGACAGCACGGACCAGATGATGTTCAGAGAGCCGCAGATTGATTATCTGCCTTATTCATGAACAATATCCAAAAGTCACCAAGCTTGGTGAACATCTCCACTGAGATGGGCCTCAAAGATAGACAGTTCCAGGTTCCCCTCACCCTGTTAGAACTATTTTCTAGAGGTCTCCTGATTTTTATCTCCAACTGTTCCTTAGTTGGGGTAATTCAGCTCGGGAGCCGCATATCGGTTCATGGGGGAGCTAGATCCATTCCAGTCTGACCATAATAACGGGTTCCAAACCAATTAAAAAGAGTTGGAGAGACGACATGCCTAAAAAAGGGCGCATAGGAGAAGGAAATTCTGTCGGAGACTAAGAGGCCGTTGATTCCGGGTCATGGACTTGGTTTTGGGAGAGTCGGCTCCGAAGCGCGCTATTGTTGCAAGCCTAGACTTCAGCTTAGAAGATCCCCATACGGACGGGTAGGTACTGTTGTACAGAGGGACATGATAAGACAGGCCCCTGTAATCACCCGACGGGCGCTGTTAAACACTGCATCACTTGCAGGAGTACAGCCGTCTTAGGCAGTTGTTTGCTTATGCAGTTCATCAGCTTCCATGCAAGGCATTTCATATCACGCACGAATGACTTCTAGAACACGAGTCGAACTCATCATCCGAAGCCCTCATTCAAGGATCGCTTGCCCAATCCCCAACCCAGACAATCACCCCAAAACAATTCTAGAACAAAAAGAGATAGGCCCTTCCCCGGCCCGGGGCATAATCCCCACAACGTCATCCACCCATTGAGTTCACCGCGATGGGTGGATCGTCATCCCTAGACTGTCACGGCGTAATGGGCCAGGGCAGACAAGAAATCCCAAGACATCTATTCTAGATGACAAAAGGACTTGTGTAATCCTAGTGTAGATTTACTGGAACTTGGACCAAGTATTTTTGACGCTTTGCCCTCAGGTCACACGTTTTCTTGCTCCCTGAGAATGGGGAAAAGCGACTTTGTTACGCAACCACAATGACGCCCCCAGAGATAGCTACGATCGCCGAACTAGACACCAAATAGTCCAAGTCACAGTCTAGCCCAACAGGAGAAGTGATCCTCCGTTAACGGGCCTGACTTCTGGCATTTAAGTTAAATACCTGCTTTGCTAACCTCCACTTCCAATATGTCATACTCTGACCTCACTTGATATTCTTCCCCATCTCATTAATCATGGAGTCCCAGGCGCCTCGGGACAAAAATGTCCATATTGACGATTCAGCTGCTTTAGAACAGCTCGGTCATAAGCAGGAACTCAAGCGCAACTTTTCCAAGGTCTCTCTTCTCGGTCTCGCTTTTGCTATCCTCAACACATGGACCGCCTTGTCAGCCTCTATCAGCCTCGCCCTCCCCTCTGGAGGCCCCAGCTCCGTCATCTGGGGTCTCATTGTGGCTGGCATTTGCAACTTGTGTCTAGCTGCCCCTCTGGCTGAGATGCTGTCGGCTTATCCTACTGCTGGTGGTCAATATCATTGGGCTGCTCTCATTGCTTGGCCGAAGTGGTCGAGGGGTATCAGCTACGTCACCGGTTGGATCAACGCTGCTGGTTATGTTGTGTTGACGGCAACGGCGCCTTTGCTTGGAAGTACTTTTGTTATCGACTCGATTACTTTCATGCATCCTACCTACGAAGCCAAAGCATGGCATCAGTTCCTGATTTATCTAGCCTTCACGATCATCGCCCTCGTCATCAATGCCTTTGCGACACGAATTCTACCCCTGTTCAACAAAGCCGCCTTCCTGTGGAGTATCTCAGGATTCATCGTCATCAGTATAACTGTTTTGGCCTGTGCTGCTCCTGATTACCAGAGTGGTGCCTTTGTTTATGGAAAGTTTATCAATGAGGTCGGCTGGCCTGATGGCGTCTCTTGGATGCTTGGACTTCTTCAGGGTGCCTTCGCTCTCACTGGATTCGACGCCGCTGCGCATATGATTGAAGAGATCCCTAATGCTCGAAAGGAGGGCCCCAGAATTATGATCTGGTGCATTCTTATCGGCATGCTGTCTGGTTTCATCTTCCTCTCATGCCTGCTGTTCGTTCTCAAGGATGTACAGACCGTTATCGAGTCACCAGCCGGTGCTCTTCTGCAGATGTACTTCGATGCTACCAACAGCAAGGCCGGAAGTGTCTGCCTCATCGTCTTCTCTATCGTCTGCATGGTTTTCACTGCCACTGCTATCATGACCACCAGTGCCCGAATGACCTATGCTTTCAGCCGCGACCGAGGCCTTCCCTTCAGCCATGTCTGGGCCAAGTACAACGATGCCCTCGAGGTTCCTCTCAACGCTCTTCTCTGGACTACAGCCTGGGTTATAGTCTTCGGTCTTATTCTTCTTGGAAGCTCAAGTGCCTTCAACGCTATTACTGCTGCTTCCGTTGTTGCTCTCGGTATGTTGTCCTCCATCTGTGCCTCTCCTCGACTAACATTCCAAAGGTGTCACCTACGCGATCCCTCCCGCTATTCACCTCCTCCGTGGCGGAAACTTACTCCCCGAAGACCGACCTTTCAAGCTCAGCACTCCTGTCCGATGGGTTTGCAGTCTCGTTGGTATTGCCTGGGCCATCCTCACCACCGTCCTTTTCGTATTCCCACCCGAGCTTCCCGTTACCGCTACCAACATGAACTACTGTATCGCTGCTTTTGGAGTCATCCTTCTGATTGCCGTGGGCACCTGGATCGTTGATGGCCGAAAACATTACAAGGGCCCCCTCATTGAAATTAATATGGATGGTGCCACTCTTGAGGGCGCATCTATGGCCGAGACCACATGCACTTCAAGTCCTGAAGATGATATGAAGATTCATCATGCTTAAATCAGCGTGTGTGCTGTGAACATATCTGTAGCGTGGATTTAAGAATAGACTATTATTGAATAGCTAGATTATATATAAGCCATGTATTATTCCTTGAATTCTGCTCTATTTCTCGTGATTTCCGATCAGGAGTTTCTACTTCTGCCGACCCGTATTTATTGAAGCAAAGGAGAAAATATTGCAAGATATCATTACAAGTAACTATCACCTTGGTTAGTCCTAAAAGAGACATGGCCCCCATGCGATCAACCCTGTCAAAAAATCTCAGACGTCATCCTTGGCCACATAATCGCTCAATGAAAGATCAAAATTGGTAAACGCAGCTGTACAACTTCGAGATGGTATACAAATATGACTCCCTGCTACTACCTGGGCAGATTCGACTTCTCAAAATCATTCCTGTTACTCAGAATGCCGTGATTTCGAGCCGGATGAGTGTCGTCAATCTTGATGGAAATCCAACATACAAATGTCTCATATACTTGGGGCGAACCGGGTGGAGATGAAACCGATGAGACTTGGTCAAAGCCTTCTCAGACTATTCTCATCGATGGTTGTGAAATGCGTATCAGAAAGAACCTTTACAATGCCCTCATTGCGTTCTGTCAATCCGGAATTCTGGGACCCATATGGATAGATGCTCTATGCATTAATCAAAACGATATAGAGGAACGAAACGCTCAGGTTTCTCAGATGGCAAACATCTACAAGAATTCTGAAGAAGTCATTGTATGGCTCGGCCATGAGAGAGAATACACTCGGACAGCAGTGGCTTGCTTTCAAAGACTACCCATCACCCGCCAGGAGCTCCTTTCAGACGAGCATGTTGTCTCGAGAGACAAAGCATTCGCATCGTGCAGCTTCACAGACTTAGAACTGATAGCCATGACACGTTTCTTCACTGACCATGCATGGTTTGGCCGGACATGGACACTTCAAGAGATGTGGCTAGCTCGAGAGATGACATTTATGTGCGGAACAATCTATGCTTCTGTGGATGTTATCCTCACCGGAAGTAGTATTGCACATGATAGTTACTCGACGAGGAGTGCTACAGAAGACAGCCAGAGGACCCCAGCGATTACGTGGCTGATGAACTTCACCTACGACTTGGTAGCCAAGCTGAGGAAAGAAGTCGACGGGACTTCTCCTTCGCCACTTGGATTTGAAGTCGGCTATCATCGTGCGAGGCATGCTACAGATCCTAGAGACAAGGTTTATGGTCTACTGGCAATATCCGGTAGCTTTTCCCCGTCCTAAATAGGGATGGCTTGGCTAATGGAATTCAGATACTACTACAGTGGATAATTACATGGAACCAGTGGTTGCCGATTATTCAAAACCAGTACGAGAGGTATTCTCGATAGCCGCAGCACATTGTCTACTCAACACAACAAGCTGGAGAGGCCTAAGCTATATCGGAGACCACAGTAGATACCGCATCCCAAATCTACCATCCTGGGTTCCAGACTACACACAAGCTATCCCTTGGAGGCTTCTCCAGCGAAGGAGTGAAGATACGTTCAAGACAGCGACTCACCAACAAGTCTGCATCGAGTACGATATCAACTCACCATACACTATCTATTCACCATATTCTTACTTTGATACGATTACAGCCGTCACAACTGCATACTGGGAAGATATAGAGGGCTATTCTCAGATGATTGAAATTCTGAATCTCGCTTTGAATCCATTTCCTGTCAACACGTCCGGAGGAGACAATGCCTTGTCAGCCATGGCCAGAACCTTAACAGCAGATCAGGCAGGGATATACGACTATGATTCATATGATTTCGTTGATCAATTTGGGGAAATGACATACGGCATGCTATGGCTGGGCATTTCAAACCACCCAGATATGGCATATCAACTGGTTAAAAACCCCGAGGCCAGTCTTTCCAAAGCTTTGTCTTTCATAGGAATTCGGGACCGTGAAGACTTGCTGTCAAGTCTACTACGGTCTTATCGACAAATATACAAAACAGAGGAACAAAGGAAGTTAGAGTCTAAGCCCACAGAGTCTCCAGATCAGAGCCTCAAGGTTCGAACCTCACTGATACAACTTGACTGAGTTCTGCATCACATAAAAGAAGTCTCTTTCGAACGAAGAAAGGACATCTTGGGCTTGCACCCCAGACTGTCCAGGTCGGTGACGAAGTGGGCATATTACAAGGCGCTGAAGTTCCACATGTATTTCGTCGAGATTCAGGCTCGGAGACGTCGCTGAGTCTGGTCGGCGATGCGTACGTTTATGGGATTATGCATGGGGAGTTGGAGTCCGATGACTTGCAGTTCAGAAGGGTTCAGATAGTTTAAATAAAGGCCATGGCTTGTCAATACAACTTCTGAGTGTTGCGGCGCCACGATCGAGCTGTCAAATGTCACTTTGACGTAGACGGCTTCACCTGAGTACGACGTGGATCAGGTGACACGAGCGCCACGGTATTAATTAAGCTTAAATGCATGATTGCGCGTGTGAGATGATACGAAAAACGACGCCTCGTGTCGCGTATGCAAGGTTTGGACGTGGCTGGGGCTGTCATTATGTGCAATTGGACGATAATTGAGAGATTTAAGCTTTCATAGCAATTATATGTAACAAGAATGGGATCAAAGTTCTCATGT
This sequence comes from Fusarium gaditjirri, assembly GCA_013266175.1. Taxonomy (NCBI): domain Eukaryota; kingdom Fungi; phylum Ascomycota; class Sordariomycetes; order Hypocreales; family Nectriaceae; genus Fusarium; species Fusarium gaditjirri. The sequence goes on from JABFAI010000287.1 coordinate 49,512, forward strand.
GTATCCAATGCCTTCGTATACATGCATTTCTTTCTCCGTCGTGACGTGATTCATGATTTCATCTCATAAGTCGTGATGTTGCATGACTTGCTAAATCATATTCATAAGCCGTAACTCGTGCCCGCTTATCGGAGCAACCAATTTTGATCGATCTAATTGGTGCATTGTAAAAGCATCATGAGGTATCGAAGCGAGGGTGTCGGTCGCGTAGGGCTTATACATAATACCGTGTACCGCGGTCAGTTCCATAGTATCCAGGCGAGCGTCCACGGCGATGGCTTCGAGATCTCGAGTCCCTGACAACAATCGGGGGAGGTGCAGAGATGCTTGACCGATGAGATCGTGTGCTTCGAGAGCGATGATGATGTGAATGTCGTCGAGGCTCCTCCTTGTAGTGATACCACTTCTCCCGTTCTTGAGGTGGCGCCCCTAAATTAAGACACGATCGAATGACCCAAAGGAGAAGAAGAAAGCCAGCAATTGAACCAATGACGATGCCTGCAATTGCGCCTCCGCTCAGCGTTTGGGCACTGTTGCCATTATCGCCAGACGAAGTGACAGTGACAGTCTCTGTATTTTGCCGGGCCACTAGAGTTGGAGGAGGAGACAGTGTTGGAGAAGAGAGGGCTCTGGCGAGGATGGCACCCAAGCCGAGATCATGCGGGGAACTGAGCGGAGCCATTGATGATCACAGACAGCGACAGTGAGGGTCAGATGTAGTGACGGTGATAGATAGACGAGCGGAAGACGGTCAATGTCGACGAGGGATGCAGCACCGTTTAAGTACAAGCTCTAGTGTCAATTGGTGAGTGATTTAACAAACCAATTCTCCTCAATGGGAGGCTGGGATGGCATAGCACAATGGATGGACTACAGATGAGAGGTTTTGGACGTCATAATATCATCAACATCACCGATCTCACTGCGACTCCCCGCTCACACGAGACCATTCAGAACTCTGCTTCGACCCTAGTACCTAGTCTTGGCTGGTTATAGTTATCTCTAACCCTCCCGGTTAGTGTGTCAGTCTCATTGTGGTGATTGATTACCATTTTTATGACGTCTACAGCTTCTCTGTTCTCAGCCGTATCCTTGCTCTTTTCGACTTAGCTCGGCCGCTCAACTCAAGAAACTTGGTTAATTGATGCGCTAAGAAACGGCAGTGCCTGGAATTGGTCCAAACGTAGGAGCTTTTGTTACGAAACCTATGTCTCATTGGCGTGTGTTTTCTTTTTTATGCTTGTCAATTGGGCCGAGGCTGCTAGACGCCCCAAGAAATCAAAGAATTATCCACATTCACGTTCGTGGATCAGATTCAGCTGAGCAATTGCATGTGTTGCTGAATGCTTGTTAATTGGATCTACCGAGGTTTATCAGTTTATGTCCGAGACATCCGATCTTATCATTTGAGCCTCTGAGGTGGCTGGTTTGATATTGTGAAGAATTAATGGTGAATTTTCAACGACATGATCAGAGTGCCTAACAGTCTTATAGTCGAAAAGCTACTCCAATAGGCCTCTTCAGTCAGCGAAGCCTTCCGATGTGTTTATTCGATGCCCAGTTTTGCTTCTGAAATTATCATTTTGTATGCTGGCTATTGGAGTTCAAGACATCTTTAAGGGCAGTCTGATGTAACCCGAATCGTGATGTACTGTTTGATAATTGTGAAAGAATTGGTTTCCCTATTTTACTACTGTTATTGATGTTTCACCTGGCCTCCGTTATTACGACACTGGTGAATATCATTCTTCGTGATTATTACCATCATCCCGTAGAAATGAGAAGCTACCATGTGTGTTTTAATCAAAAGGCGACTTCACCTTGACTTGTTATTGCAACCAAGAGACAAAAAAGGTAATGTAAAGGAAGAAACTTCAAGCAGCTCGCCTTACTGTATGCTTACATCTAAGTAAAATTCATAGGTTTAAGCTACATGAATAGCCCCAGCGATTTATATGCCAGTCTAATCATGACAAAGCCATTCCATAAATCACATTTTATCATACTATGATTTATATGAGCCAGACAATATCGCGATTCCCGACGGATCGGCCGACGTATCTGGATAAACTACCGCTCATAAGCAAATTGTGACGAGGGTTGTTATGGTCGTGAGTATGGAACAATATATGTCCTTTTTACAAGCTGTGAGAAGAACAGGCCCTGATTTAGACCCATTGAAATCTGTCTCGACAAAAAACAGAAAAAGAAAGAATCAGCATTTCGTGGTAAACAGATCATCTTCAACCCATATTATGCCCTCTCACTGCCTACGTAGAAACAACATGAGAGGGTCTATAGTTGAAAGGTTTGCAGATAGGCTGTTAGATCTTATCTCAGAATTTCCTCAACCATGGTGTTCAAGATCAATACGTGTACAAGTCTATGTGGTTTTGTGGAGCGCGGTAAAGCGCGGCTACCAACGCGGACCGAACAAAGCACCAATAGACTCATATTCCGCCATTCCGGCTAACATTACTAAAATGAGAGTCGTTTGTGAACGATATGGTCATGAGGTTCCTTGTTGGTGGGGATATTCTTGTAGATTAAAGGGCGTTGAACATCTATATCTTTGGTAATGAACCCTTTTCAACCTTCGTTAATTTAGACCAATATCATCACACAATATCGTCATTATGACTCGGACATATAGAATTGCTGTTCTGGAGTGCGATACGCCTTTTCCTTCTGTTAATGAAAAGCGCGGTTCTTATGGAGATATCTTTCGTGATCTTCTTACCAAGGGTCTGAAGAATGAAGCACTTGGTGATAAGGGCAAGGACGTGAGCCTGGATCTTAGCAAATGGGATGTTGTCACAGCACAAGAGTACCCGAACATCGAAGACGTTGACGGTTTCTTGTTAACCGGAAGCAGTGAGTTTCTTTATCAAGTTATATCTGCAAAGCTAACAGGATGTAGAACACACATCCTTCGCTGACGACCCTTGGATTTTGAAGCTTGTTGCGTTTGTCAAGAAGATTTATACCACGACGGAGAAGCCCATTGTTGGCATCTGCTTTGGCCATCAGATCATTGGACGAGCACTTGGTGCAAAGGTTGCAGTGAGCCCGGGTGGTTGGGAGGTTTGTGTTGATAGAATCAACCTCAACGAAACTGGCCAGAACCTGCTGGGTGTTTCATCTCTCGTAAGGACCGTTGATACTTTCCATGAGACCTCGCTAACAAAAGAACAGGGCCTTCATCAAATGCACAGAGATGCAGTCCTGGAAGTCCCCCAAGGTCTGGTTAGTCTCGGCAGCAGCTCAAGGTGCGAGGTTCAGGGACTCTACAGGCCTGGGCGTATCATCTCGTTCCAGGCTCATCCGGAGTTTGACGACTTTATCATGCAAGAAATCATGGAGGCCAGATATGCCCAGCAGATCTTCTCAAAGGAGATGTATGAGGAAGGTATAACGAGAGCAAAGGCGCATCATGATGGACTTCTTGTGGCTGCGAAGATTTGGGAGTTCCTTCTTTGAACAAATAGACAATAGAAACGTGTCCTTTTAGCCAGATCCAATGCAGCGTCATTAATACAAGTGACCAAAAAGGTGGCCTCGTTGATGCACTCAGTCTCGGCAGACAACATAGCTGGGTGCTCAATCAGAGCAAAGGTATTGGTGGAGACAGTGATATATACGGTATCTGTATTGCATGTGCCTCAAGGACTCTTATTTTATATATCGAGGCGGGTATCTAGGATTAATGGTGTCCTTTCATGCAAAAGATATCCAGATCTGACGCTCACGCATCGCCTTACATAGCGTCCAAGGACTGACTTGATCCGGTGGCTGCTCCCAAATATGCTCCAATAGCACCAGTGTTTGTCTCATATTCCCCAGCCCAATTGTGTCCAACATGGTCTGCAATCGCGTTCTCAAGACCTGCTGGACTGTAGGATCTGACGTGCTACACCCGATAACAGCCAGTGGCCAACAAAGACTTGTATTTATCCTGACCGAGGCAGGGAATTGATCAAGTAATGCGACTGCTTCAGCGACGGCCGATTCTACCAATGCTCGTTGGAAGCTGCCTTCAGGTTGCTGATGGGGCTTCCCGAGGACCGTCCAGAGATATAGGAGGGCAGCTTGTTTCCATACCAACCCCGCAAGACGTGTATATGGTGTGACGGAAGGATCTGGGAAGAAGCCCATTACTTGAGATTGAAGGAAAGCGAAGTTGACAATGTTGTCGGGGCTCGGTGACATCTCTCCATCGGCAGTTGATGAGGACATTAATTGTCCGAGGTGAAAGATCTGTGATATAAGGACGAGGATTTCGAGCCAGCAGCCACATAGCTGGCCGACATACTTCCTTGCGACTAAGTTTCTGGCCCGGACTTCGATGTCGGGGCTGAGTAATGACTGCGAGTTGTACTGAGGATCAATCGAGATCATGCTGGTAGCTGCGATATGCATGTAGTACTCGATGAGAAAGTCTGGTAAGTCATCGTATACCATATTATGCGTCCCTGTGAGTAGTGTGCTCACTAGTGACTTGGACGCGGTTAAATGATCAAATATTGTGCCGTGAATGTCTCCTTTCGCAACCTGCAGCATGTTAGTCAACAATCCTGTCGTGGATTCAATGGTGCGTACCTCAGTCAAACACATAATGAGACTGCCGACTGTCAAGACAAGGGCGTTCTCAGCATTTCCAGACACATACTCATCGACGACATTCCTGAACATCCGTAACGAGTCGGTGTAATACCTCTGAGCGATCTCATCGCTTGGATGTCGCTCCGCTGATGCTTGACGATGAGCAGCGCTCTGCGCAAGGATTAGTTGTAGCACAAGAGGTTTGGAGAAGGCCAACGGTATAAGCTTGGCAATGAAAGGGTTCACGTCTGTGGACCCATTGCCCATGCTATTGGCTGTTCGTGACAGGTAGTAACTGAGAAGCTCATATGACTGATGCCCCTGCTCCGGTAGCATCGACATTGGCATAGTAACAGCTCCATTGAATGAGAGTCCTGTGTCTGGGGACGGCGGCAGAGCGAGAGTGAGAGCATTGGCGGCATCTGCATCCCATGCTGTAATGACAGTCGGTGAGTCTGATGAGTTGGATGACTGTGAAGGAGATGGCTGATCAACATCATCAACAGCTTCGATGATATCCACATCAGCTTCAGCTTCAGCATCGACCATGTGGGTGTCCCCTTGCCAATGCACCGGAGAACTGTCGCCATTCTGGGGTACATGGGGATTCTCAGCAGCTCGGTCCTCCTCCGGCACCGGGTCCGGTATCACCGGGTCATTCACCGAGTCCGCATCGCGACCCTGTCTCAGCGAAGCAACGCTCTGTTGTGAGCTTGTAGATGCAGCGCCAAATGAAGACCGTGATGGTCCCTTGGCCGGCTGTGGTTGAGGCCAGACACAGTCGAGCTTATTGCGTTTGCAGCCGCTGCAGATTGGTTTACTACATTATCACGTAAGCCAAGTCAAGATGACTGTGCGGAGAGCGGTTGATAATACCTCTCGTCGCACTTCTTTTTGCGCTTCCTACAGGTAAAGCAGCCCGTCCTACTGCGGATTATAGGAACGGGACGCATTGAGGGGGCTGGGTTTGAGTTTGGGTTTGTTGGTGACGGTGACATATTGAGCCCTCTTTTTTTGCCACCGAAAAGACTCGGTGACAAAGCAAGCGGGTTGCTTGGCTTTGAGTGGTACAGCACAGCACAGCGCGGTCAAGTCAGAGGTGAACACAGACACAATCAGGTGCAATGCAAATCGGATGGAGGCTCCGGAATAAGCGAGGCGAACCGTAAAGCAACGTCCGTGGCCTTGGGAGTGGATCGTGTTTGTTTTTGTTGTGGGGGAGGGAGAATGCTTCTAGACTAATGCCCACTTCGCTTCAGTTACATAACGGACGTGCCTGGAATAACTGGCTACCCTGTACCAAGCCCGTTCACCGAGTCAGCTTCTAAAAGTGTTCTAGGCCAAGAGATAGCGCATGTACCACCAGGTAACTGACTCCCGGCCCTCCAAGACCAAACCTCCGAGGATCATGTGGGACTCTTCCACCCCCGGTTTTAGATCTCGACTCAGTGACGTTTGATAAGATTGACTCGGTGACATTGACCATGAGGTACGTACCGGCATCTTGATCTCATGCTCCGGTCCTGGAACTCATGAGCCGAAGGCGGCGGACAAGGACATTCTTATTAGATCTTGTGCTGCTCTAGCTTGGACTTGTTGTTTGAGACTGTATCGTGATTCCATCTTCTTTTTCCTTTCTCCCCAGTTCATACAGGGATACCCCTCATCATATACATCATGATGAACTTGAGGCTCCTTCGGCAGCAATGCCTTCGCACGACGCCATCTCTGGCCAGCCGCGTTACCACCAGGACATTTGCTTCTCAATCAGATGTAAGTTTTCAATGAAGCCACATGTAACTATACCTAACACTCTAAAGCTTCTCGGTGCCAACCTCGAGCAAGGCGACCCTGAGATCCATGCCATTCTCAAGCGTGTAAGTCACTCCCCATATACTAATTGACCCAAAACTCACACTGTTGTAGGAAGAGAAGCGCCAGAACCACTTCATCAACCTCATCCCCTCCGAAAACTTCACCTCGCGATCCGTTCTCGATGCTCTAGGCAGTGTTATGCAAAACAAGTACTCCGAGGGCTATCCCGGCGCACGATACTATGGTGGTAATGAACACATCGATGAGGCAGAACGTCTATGTCAAAGACGTGCCCTCGAGACCTTCCGTCTTGACCCCGAGAAATGGGGTGTCAATGTTCAGCGTAAGCCTATGTTTTCCCTTCATGTGTTCTTCAATGCTAACCAATTCAAGCTCTGTCTGGATCCCCTGCCAACCTCTACGCCTACTCTGCTATCCTCAACACTCATGACCGTATCATGGGTCTTGACCTTCCCCATGGAGGTCACCTCTCCCACGGCTACCAAATCCCCAACAAAAAGATCTCCATGGTCTCCAAGTACTACGAGACCTTCCCCTACCGATTGAACGAGGAGACTGGTCTGATCGACTACGACAAGCTTCGCGAGAATGCTCTTCTGTACCGTCCCAAGGTCATCGTCGCTGGTACATCTGCCTACTCTCGCCTGATTGATTACCAGCGCATGCGTGCTATCGCCGACGAGGCTGGTGCTTATCTGCTGTCTGACATGGCTCACGTTTCTGGTCTTGTCGCTGCTGGCGTTATTGGAACACCATTTGAGGATTCCGACATTGTTACTACCACCACTCACAAGTCCCTTCGCGGACCTCGTGGTGCCATGATCTTCTACCGCAAGGGCGTTCGAAGCACAGACAAGAAGGGCAAGCAGATCATGTACGATCTTGAGGGCCCTATCAACGCTTCAGTTTTCCCCGGTCACCAGGGTGGTCCTCACAACCATACCATCACTGCCCTCGCTGTCGCCCTTCGCCAGGCTCAGACACCCGAGTTCAAGCAGTACCAAGAAAAGGTCCTCGAGAACTCCCAAGCTCTGGCCAAGCAACTCTCTGAGGGTCTCGGCTACAAGCTCGTCTCGGGCGGTACCGACAACCACCTTGTCCTCGTCGACCTCAAGCCCAAGGGTGTGGACGGCGCACGCGTCGAACGTGTTCTCGAGCTCGTCGGTGTAGCCAGCAACAAGAACACTGTCCCCGGTGACCGCTCCGCCCTCAAGCCCGGCGGTCTTCGTCTCGGCACGCCGGCCATGACAACGCGGGGCTTCAACGGCGAGGACTTCAAGCGCGTGGCTGATATTGTGGACCGCGGTGTGCAGATCACTCTAGCGGTTGATAAGGACGCCCGCGCGGCTGCTGAGGCCAAGGGTGCTAAGAACCCCGGTACCGTGAAGAACTTTTTGGAGTTCTTGGGGGATGGATCTAATGTCAAGGAGATTAAGGCGCTACGAGATGAGGTCGCTGAGTGGGTTGGAGGGTTCCCCCAGCCCTGGCTCAAGTCATGATGTTTTTGATGATGAAGGGTGAAGATCTTTTTTGGCGTTCGGAAAATAGTATCATAGCAAAATTTACATTGGTTAAAGAGTGTATTGCATGATTCTCACCAAATTGGTAGTGTTGTATTTATCGTGATCATCCATGTTATCATGATGGCCTAGATACTGGGAAACTAAGCTGTTTGGACCAACACCACGACTGTGTAATGACCGCCACTTCAATGGTCATGCAAATTTGAGGTCGACTTGCTCCAGTAGCAATTGACCCAATTGACCTAATTACATGATAAAATTGTCTTGCACTTCATTCTCCGTAGCTAAACTCCGAATATCTCACTCATCGGAATTCCAAGTCTTCCCCGCATAACCAGCAAAATATTTCAGGGCTCTTGGGATCTGGGGTTATCGGTACTTGACTCAGTGAAAGATGTCGGTAGCGAGTACCTTTCACAAGCGGCTAAAGCAGGTTACATGGCCCATCATGACAACTTTTTGGCGAGATAAGCAGTACTGCTACTTGCAGGTGTGGGTGCACAAAAGTACCGCTCATGACCTGATTCTCCAACTGTTATGACGCTACGAGGCACCGCTTGAACTGGGGCCGGATAGTGACTCCGAGGTACTTGACCGGAGCGCCGCCGAAGACGGGGGACGAGAAGTGCTAGGGATTGTAAATGGGGAGTAGGTCACCTAAAATCACCATCATCACAGACATTCAATTCGCATTCGCTCATTCAACCTCAATTCATCCCTCATACTCACTCACAATGTCTGGTCTCTTTGCTCGTCAAGCTTGGGCTTCTGCCTCTATGCTCCGATCCACTGCTCTTCGAGCTCCCAAGACTGCCTTTGCCTGCAAAGTCAACAGCATTGCTCCCCGACGATGCTTCTCAGTTTCCATGAACCGTAAGTTCTGCCTCGTCTTTGAAGCTCAATCAAATCTAACAACCTCCAGTCCTCGCGAGGAAATACACCGAGAGCCACGAGTGGGTTGACGTCGCCGCCGATGGCAAGACCTGTAAGTTTATTTGTCTGATCCAAGGCCCATCAATTGACATTGCCAGGCACAATTGGCATCTCCAACTACGCTGCTGAAGCTCTCGGCGACGTTGTCTACGTGGAACTTCCCTCTCAGGGTGAGGATGTCTCTGAGGGCGAGTCTTTCGGTAGCGTCGAGTCCGTCAAGTCTGCCTCTGACATCAACTCTCCTGTGTCAGGCTCTGTCGTGGCGGTCAACGATCCCATCGTTGACACACCCGCTGATCTTGGAAAGGATCCCGAGGGTGAGGGCTGGTTGATCAAGGTTGAGGCTGAGGATGTTTCTGCCCTAGATTCATTGATGGACGAGGCTGCTTATGCTAAGCACCTTGAGGAGCATTAAGCGATGATTTTTTATTAGATTAAATAATTGGTGATTTAAAAGCAAATGATATCGGATTTTTCGCATTCATTTTCGGTGTCCCAAGGCTCAATTGTAGATCGTGTATGTGTGATCATAATAAAGGCCAAGTCTTGGAACATGAGATATTGTCCTCTGAAACACTTCACTTCTCAACAGAAAACTGCTTGGATATTCAAACTTATGAATTTATCGCTTTAGAACTTTTCATTCTAGTCTCATTATATCTCGCAAAACTCCGCCAATACAGAGATCAGTTCGCCTTGGTTGAATGGCTTCCCAAAAACCATTCCATATGCATGTCAAGGACCCATCATGGTTGAATATGATATATCTTTTCCCGCTAAAAAAAAAAATAAAAAAATAGAAACAATCGCTTAATAACCCATCTGCCATCTATCGTTAAACCATTACTTCTTCCTTTTTATCTACAAGTTCTCGGATCCCTCAACAGGGGGACATGTGCAGAACAGGTTGGTGTCACCATAAGCATCGTCCACGCGTCCCACGGAGGGCCACATCTTCTTCTCCCGGAGCCAAGGCAGGGGATAAGCAGCCTCTTCACGAGTGTAAGGCCGGTCCCACTCGGAGGAGAGAAGGTCTTCTTGAGGGTGAGGGGCGTTTGTGAGGAGGTTGTTCTTGCGGGGAACCTTGCCAGACTCAACGTCAGCGATCTCCTGTCGGATCTGGATAAGAGCATCGCAGAAACGGTCAAGCTCGGCGCGGGACTCGGATTCTGTGGGCTCGATCATGAGGGTTCCTGAAACGGGGAAACTCATGGTGGGAGAGTGGAAGCCATAGTCTGCAAGACGCTTGGCGATGTCGGCAACTTCAACTCCGGCGGTCTCCTTGAAGGGACGAACGTCGAGGATGAACTCGTGGGCGCAGCGACCGTTGGCGTTGGTGTAGACGACCTTGTAGTGGGGTAGGAGACGGGACATGATGTAGTTGGCGTTGAGGAGGGCGGTACCAGTCTGCTTGGTAAGACCATCTCCACCCATCATGAGGATGTAGGTGTGGCTGATGGGGAGAATGGAGGCGCTACCCCAGGGAGCGGCGCTGATGGGAGCAACGGCTGTGCTGTCACGTTCGGCACCAATACGCTGAGGGTCAATCTCAGGGTGGCCGGGGAGGTAAGGAGCAAGATGCTTCTTAACAGCGATAGGACCAACACCGGGGCCACCACCGCCATGGGGAATACAGAAGGTCTTGTGGAGGTTGAGATGGCAGACATCAGCACCAATGTCACCGGGGCTGCAAAGACCGATCTGGGCATTCATGTTGGCACCGTCCATGTAGACGAGACCGCCATGCTCGTGGACGAGATCACAGACTTGCTTGATCTCAGGCTCGAAGACACCGAAAGTAGAGGGATAGGTAACCATAATGGCAGCAAGCTCATCAGCGTGCTTGACACACTTGGCCTTCAGATCCTCGATATCCAGGTTACCAGTCTTACCGTCACACTTGACAGTAACAACCTTCATACCAGCCATGGCGGCAGAAGCAGGGTTGGTACCGTGAGCGGAAACAGGAATAAGGCAGACCTTTCGCTTATCCCCATCACGAGCCTCGTGGTAAGCCTTGATACAACGAAGACCAGCAAACTCACCCTGAGCACCAGAGTTGGGCTGAAGAGTGGTAGCGTCCATGCCAGTGATTTCAGACAAGTTCTTGGCGAGAGAGCTGATGAGAGCTTGGTAACCAGAAGCTTGCTCAACCGGGGCGAAGGGGTGGATGTTGTTGATACCGGGGTCGGAAACAGGAAGCATCTCGGTTGTGGCGTTGAGCTTCATTGTGCAGGAGCCAAGAGGAATCATGGAGTGAACGAGGGAGACATCCTTGGACTGGAGGTGGTAGATATATCGAAGGAGCTCTGTCTCGGTGTGGTACTGGTTGAAGACGGGCTGCTCGAGGTAGCCGGTTTTTCGCTGGAGAGAAGCAGGGATTTGGTCATTGAGGAAGGTAGCCTTATCAGACTCAAGAGCAGCCTTGAACTCGGTCTCAGAAACGCCAAAAGCCTTGACAAGGTTACCGAGGCTCTCGAGGGTGACACCCTCATGAAGAGAGAAGCCAACCTTGTCCTCAGAAACGTGGCGAAGGTTAATGTTTTGAGACTCAGCGTTCTTGTGAACCTTGGCAATGGCGTCGGGAGATCCCTTGAGGGTGACAGTATCGAACAGAACAGAACCATCCTCGCGGAGACCCTCAGTGTGAAGCTTGAACTCGCCCTTCTCAAGGATCAAGCTCTGGGCAAGACGGGTCTTGCTCCAGATATCCTCAGCAATAGTCTTAAGACCCTTAGGACCGTGGTAGACAGCGTAGAAAGCAGACATGTTGGCAAGAAGAGCCTGAGCAGTGCAGATGTTGCTGGTAGCCTTCTCACGACGAATGTGCTGCTCACGAGTCTGGAGAGCCAGTCGAAGAGCAGGCTTGCCGAGACGATCCTTGGAAACACCGACGAGACGACCAGGAATCTTGCGCTTGTACTTCTCAGATGTAGCGAAGAAAGCAGCGTGGGGACCGCCGTAGCCAAGAGGAACACCGAAGCGCTGGGAGTTACCAATGGCGATATCGGCGCCAAACTCTCCAGGGGGCTTGAGCATGGTAAGAGCTAGAAGATCGGTGGACGCGCTGAGAAGAGCCTTCTTCTCGTGGACGATGTCGGCGAGGGCTTGGTAATCGTGGACACCACCGTGGGTATCGGGGTACTGAATCAGGGTTCCAATGAGGTCACCTTCGACTTCGCGGACGAGCTTGGAGTTGTCGGCGAGGACATCGCCAATGACGAGCTTGATGCCGAATCCCTCAGCTCGGGACTGGAGGACGGCGATGGTCTGGGGATGGCAGTCCTTGGAGACGACAAAGACCTTCTGACCCTTGCCCTTGGGGGCGTTGGCCATAGACATAGTCATGGCCTCGGCAGCGGCGGTGGCCTCATCGAGAACAGAGGCGTTGGCGATGTCGAGACCAGTCAAATCGGTGATAAGAGTCTGGAAGTTGAGGAGAGATTGAAGACGGCCCTGGCTGATCTCAGCTTGGTAGGGAGTGTAGCTCGTATACCAGGCAGGATTCTCGAGAACATTGCGCTGAATAACAGCAGGAACTAGAGTTCCATAGTAACCAGCACCAATGAAGGACTCGTAAACCTTGTTGTTCTTGGCAAGTTTTCGCATCTCCTGCTGGATGTAGTGCTCAGTGCGACCATTGGCTGGAACAGCAGCTTCCTCGCCGCCTTCATGCCACTGTTCAACGAGGTTGAGGCCCTTCTGTTTCCTCCGAACCTGCGGGGGAATAGTCTGTTCGAGAAACTCCTCCATGGAGCTCACGGGAGGGTCTAGCACCTTGAGCATCTCGGTCTGCTCGCTGGACTCGCTGCCAATGTGCCTCCTTGAGAAGAGCTCATGCTCGTACAGCTTAGTGCTGCTCTGTGAGTCGGCAAAGCGAGGGGCGCTGCTGACTTGGGCTGTGACTGAGAATGCCCGAGATACGCCATTGAGACGAATCGATTGTGTGAGGCGTGGTTGAAGGGTGATGGGGGAACGACGAGACTGACGGGCGAGCCGTTGTCCGATACGAGTGGCCGACATCATGATAGGCAGACCCTTCTTCAACACAATTCAGTTTTGAATTATGAAGAGATCAAGGAAAGAAAAGGAAGAGGGATGGGTAGGTATGGAGTGTTATCAAGGAAAAAACCACAGCCCGCATCCAAAGATTTTAAGGGTATGAGCATGAGTACTGACTGAGTGGCGTCGGCCGTCATGGTCCGATCATGTCGCCGGTTCCTTACTCCAAACCGGCCGGAAAAGGTACATGAGGGTACATCTGAATCTGAACCTTTCCAGAAGACATTTCATGTGACTCGGTGAAAGTGACAGCGCGGCAACCAAAGCGCGATAAGCCCTGTGATTCGCTGACTTTGACTCAGTGAAACCAAGTGACTCGGTGAAAGATAAGTAAGTTTCAGACCTTAAGATAGGATGTCAAAATAAATTCAGTAAAAGGTATCCTAAACTCAACAAAAGGTACCCTAAGCTTATACTAAACTTATTTAATTCTTTTTATCCCTTAGGATTAAAGACCCGGGTTTTCTTGCCTCCCCTAGGTACTACTGTCGTGTGTACCCTATGGCGCCTAAATTCACCGAGTCAACGGTAATTCTTCACTGAGTCAAATACACTCGAAACAACCTAAATCAGGTGGTCGGTAGATGAGCCGCGGGGGTCTTATCGCTTGGTTTTTAGGCCAAGCTGGGGGTGGTTCCACTGCGTTCTGCCCTGAAAATACTTCCTCGGCGTTGGACCGAAACCTGGGGACCGAGCTCGGGATGGGCTGGCCGGCTCCTTTGCTCGTCAGTCGATATGATATCTATGAGACTAATTTATTAATACGCCTTCTAGAAATGATCTATACAGCTTGTCTTGTGACACGTTTAGAAAGGCTCTGCACGGATTTCCGGTATAGAAGCCGGGGTTGCAGTACCGGGCGGAATACAGTACAGTAGACGCCCCGCACCACTAGCCAGGGCTACCAGGGCACCTTATCCAAACTCCGACGTCTTGGCATAGGGTAGCTGCATTTAGAGCGCCTCTACCGTTACTTCGAGCTTTATCAGGCAATGCGAATGACGTGTGATAAGCAAGTAGTCATTAGATATCCTATCCGTTTTAAGCAATCGATCCTATCTAAGAGTGTTTCTTATATCTACAAATCGTGGTATAACACAATCTGATTATTCATGCTAAAGCTATATCACACGAGAGTAAAGTACGCTTCAAAACCTTTCTCACAGTTAACAAAACATGATGAATAGTATTGAGGAATAGGGCATCAAGTCTGAGACGACTGTACGGTTACTAACAAATCAAGCAGCTAAACCATTCGTCCTTTCTGACCCGGATGCTTTATGGAAATCAAAGGGCTACAACAATCTGAGGCAAGTCCGTGGAAAAAGAACAAAGAAAGGGAGAACAAATCACGAAAAGATCTTAAGCCTTGCATCTGGTAATAATGAAAAAGGAAGAAAAGAAACCCATAAAGACAAAGAATCCAACTTGTTTATCAGTTCAGGGCACATGATGTGAACAGCTATCGCCGAATGATAACCATAACAACGACGTTTAAGACCAGAGACCCTCAAGCACTCTGGGCTGAAAGACTCAACAATTGAAAACTTGAAAACCAATTACATCTTCAAACACTTCTCATCATGGTAACAGGGACAATACAGATAAGCCCACCAACTGGGGTACCGTTTTGCGAAAAGCACTTTCAATCATTTATATTCAACTACATCAAACGACAGATCGAGATCAAGCAGTCAACGTCAGCAAGGGCGGTACGGTCAGGCCCAACTCGAGTTCAACCATCAAGAGTCGCAAAGGATAAGCATCCTCTTGGGAAGATCACGAAGAAGCGCGAAGCAGACGAGGATTTGCAAAAATCTATAGCAAAGAAACGGAAAACTAACTTTACAGCCCAGAGCTCGAAGAGATGGAATGCATTCATCACATTGGTGCAACAGCAGGTGAAGGAGAGGAGAAATACCACAGAAGACGAAAAATTCAGCTGTCCCTTTGGACCTACTCCCTGGGCATGCAAAATGTGCATATCCGAGACAGACGAATCAACTGAAGAGAACCTGATGTTTATGGGGGAGCCCACAGCACCTCGGGCCAACATGACACCTGTTGGGCGCCCTACAAGGCTCAGCATATGGAAGGATTTTGGGATAGCAGAGTTTCAGACGCTTCAGTGCGAAGGTTTGTCGTATGTGATTGATACGTGTCGACAACCAATGTTTATGATGCTGTGAGCTTTTGCTTACTATGAAAAGCTTGTGGCATGATTGCGATTTAGGATTGTGCCTGAAATCCTCCAAATACAACGCTTGAGCTGCCATAAGCCCGACCATTGCTGCTCTTGTTGTAGCGAGTCGTTTAGTGGAGTTCTCGTTCATGACAGACCATCAGTTGGCAGTTGACCTGGTCATGGGAACGCTGGTCCTGGTTTGCATCAGAGGGAGAAAGCCAAGATGGCGAGGGTGAGAACGAGCACTTCACCAATGGGCTTAATTGCATGGAGTCGGGAATCCGCTGAAATTTATTATGTTAGCTCTGCTACCAGTCACAGACTTTCATTAGGGTTGACTGCATGCCAACTCCCAGAGAGGGAGCAAGACAGGGCAAGGCCATGAAAATAAAAAAAATAAACAAACAAAACAACACAGAAAGTAACAAAGAAACCGGCTGCTATTACTTTGCCCGGTTCGACGGTCTGCATGGGCCCCTCCTCTTCATCGGTCATGGGCATTGTTGTAGTTTTGAATTGATGGGTAGTGATAGTACTCGTTGATTTGGTTAGAAGCAAGAGAGTAACACAAGGGAAGACTGGTTATTTATATCACACCAAATCTCACAGAGTTTTGTGTGCCTCTCTAAAATGAAACTTGTGCGAGAGGAGCTTTGCATGTTTGTGAAGCTTTCACCAATTCTACTCCCTCACATATACCAACCAGTTGCAGAGAACTTGCCTGGGTAGATTGATATGTAATTTGCTCCCGTCTAGCTAAAAGAATTGAAGCACCCAATAAGCATTATACCTACCTTGGCGTGATTTGCTCGAGAAACTCTGTATATACCCCGAAGCAAACAAGGTTGGTAGCAACGGGCAGCAGAGACGACTGTTCATATTGTTATCAATAACTTGTGAAATATCGAGATGGAAAGACAAAGGAATCGCCACTGCTTCTTCCCGTTGAACTAAGAGGGATACGTGAACTAACTCCGACAAGCTTCATCATTTGATGCTGTTGCCCGTACCATTACGTTGATTAGTCGCCCAAGTGCAAAGCACAATTGCATTACTGGTAAGAGCGTTCTATTCTTCGACAAATGTCTTCCTGTTGAGTCTATCGGTATACATGCTTTTTGATCATCTGTCTGTGATTGATGTGCTCCGTTCTCCGTTATCCTCAGGAACGAGAACATCGCCGGATTGCCTCATCAAGATACTTAATGAGCCAAGGCTACTGGTAAAAGATCGAGCCACGTGAAGTATAGGAGCCTAAGTGAAGTGCCGGGATTGGTTGTGTTAGTGGCAAAGACGAGTTGTTATTGCGATCCAATCAGAAGATGTAGCCAGGATGTGTGATATTAGTGGCGACGAACCTTAAAAAGCTTTGCCTTTGAATTTCCCAAGATTGCTCTTGTATAATGCTGGATAAGCTGGATCACTTGCCAACATAACGACAGGATTATTATTTTCAATAATAAACTCAAAGCTTTATATGATAGAGGGTAGAAATGTAGAGAACATTCGAGATTGCTAATACCGCGATACCCTATCACCAATCTCGAACCATCGTGGATCGTGGATCGTCACGCGGAGGCTAAAAAGCTGGGCCAAGTCAAGGAACCGCCAAAATCACTCACATCCCCCCCCACAAAGCCAACCCAGATCGCCAACCAGAGTGTAATCCCACGTCAGGACCCCTCATTCGACAAGGAGGGGTCTTTCGAGATAAACGCACAAAGGCCGCATCCCACATGCTGAGTATATAAGACCCTGCATGATCCGACCAGATTTTCTTTTTTTCTTCATCTTCATCTTCATCCTTATCTCATAAACAAATCTTCAAAACAAACTCTACTACACTTTTCCTCTTCTTTAAACCTCATCCAACAAACAACAATCACAATGGCTGGCGACTGTGGCTGCTCTGGTGCCTCTTCTTGCAACTGCGGCTCTAGCTGTAAGTCAACATGACTCTATACTCTCCTTTACAAATCAGTACTGATATATACATGCTAGGCTCTTGCTCCGGCTGCGGCAAATAAGTTCTCCCATCTAATTTCAATCGAGATTTATTGAGATACCACCCGTGACCTTTGTCACGATTCTACGAGATAATCCATGGATTCATGAATATTGGTGTTGAGCCTAGTGTGCTCGGGGAGATGGCGGTTGGAGTTTTAGTTTCGCTGGTTGGCTTGTAGTGCAATTCTGAAATACATTCCTTCATCACCATAACTGTCTATTTAGTGCCCTGATGATCCGCGCACTATCTTCTCTTTCATTGATAAGTTGTAATGTCACGAGCAAATCAGAAGCAGTGCGGGAACTTGACCTATACGCTCCCTTGACACGCGACCTAAAAGTCCTCTACCTCCCCAAGGCATCATAAACATGGTTCGCAATCTGAAAAGATTACGATTCCTGATCTTCTCTGGTCTCTGGTCTCCAGTACTCGGGTACATTCAAGGCTCTGTTCTTCGGTTTTGCTGCTGTGATCCCCAGCTAAAGTTTAGCCCCTCATGCACTGGCTCAAACCCATGTAGCTCAGGTATCTCGGTAATATCAACAAGATCGGAAGAAATATGTTGACGATCTGGTCCTCTAGCCTCGCTGGGCCAGGCCGTACAAATGTGACTTTTGGTCTCATCGCTACGGGTCGATTACCCAAAGTAGCCTCTGCCGCATGTCGAGAAGTAATTGGGGAAGGAGTAGCGACATAAAAACGTAAAGAATCGCAGCTCAAGAGAGCGAGGACTCGGTAGTGAGGTTAGAGAGTCAATAGCCATTCTTATCTTCTGGGGTCATGGCTGCTGCCAGCTGGCGCATTAGTATATCATGATCCTGACACTTCGATTGTCTGCTGTATAAAAGCCGATCAATACTCTTCATTGAATAGTAGCAAAGCCATAGCGGGCATTGCTGGGCTAAGTACATATCGCGATTCTGAATACCTGGACGACACATACTCTCCACGCTGTCAAACGATGTGTTATACCATATCAACTCGGCCACGCCCTTGCGACACTTATTGCTATTTGCAATCTCTTGAAGGACTTCAATGTTGAGAGATTTGCCGAGGAAGGAATCGTTTTAGGTACAAGAGAACGGCGCTCCCGAAGCCGGCAGACGTGAGATGCAATTTCTTGACATCGCTATGGTAGGAACCATGTACATGGCTGAGAACTTCAATTGGTATGGCTGCGAGATGACACTGCCTCTGATTCGACATTTTAAATGAGCTGTTTGTGCATACGGGGTTGATCGGTATTGGAAAGACAGATTGATCTGATCGCCTGTGTCTTTGGCCTATGTATCTCAGTGTTAGCCTTCGTGGAATGAATACCAGTGATTGACATTCAAGCTCCTCCGAGGCGAAACAGGCGTGCACGTCGAGTTTATGGCGATAATTAAGTTTGAAGCTCTTGTGGTATTGAGAGTCACGAAACGCCTGTTCATAGGTCGTTCATTGTACGGGTGAACTATGGGGAATTTCACGAATCTAACAGATCTGACAATATGAACATCAGAATCGAAACATATCTTTGGCAGCTAGGGAGTGCTACACGCACACACCGAAGTGACTCTTGGACCATTTGCCGTCTAAATGGGCATGTATATTTGACAAGGACTTTCCGTGGGGGACATCAGAGTAGACGCAGAATATTTTGGCATCTTGCCAATAAATCAAGAAGTCTTGAAAATGGTCCATGTTAGTTTATAGATGATGGAGCCGACAACATAAACCTGTCTTGGCATGCAAGTGACATAGCAGGTGACTTGCCATGACGTGCATGTTGTGGTACAATTCCAGGTAGAGCCACTGAAATTGTTTAGGACGGAGTCTTGTAGTACAGCGAAGAGCCAGTATCGAATTCATACTAGCTTCCGAAGAAGCCATATCCCAGCACAAGCCCGTGACCTCTGATCGAAAAAGGATAGACCCTGGACTCCACTGCTGATCATTAGGAGCAAGGCCTTTATCCATTCCGGCAGCTGATTCATGTCCTTGGTGGCCGAGAAAGCATGTGATAAGCTAGAACCAAGCCGAGATAGAAAGTAAGAAAAGGCCATGGATGGATGAATGACTGCGCCTACCAAGAAAACTCACGTGCGTCTTTCATATCCCTTTATCTCCTACACGTTTCTGTCTTTCTATATCATTTTTATTGATTTGACTTGATTTGGTTGAGACGAATCCAATCGTGACATGCCGCTGCACAGCTGACGTCGCGGGGCAAGCAAGGTCTATCTGGGGTAATGTCAATGCTGAATGACGCCTGTATTGAGAAGTGGCTTACAACGTTACAGAACAAGCAAAACTTGGAAGACTTCCATTGTCAATCAATGGCGGCATTTGTAAGTCCCCATTTCATTATCAATTTCCTTTATCTTGACATCTCTTTCGTCCCATTTCAGTTGCTGTGTTCCCCTCTATACATATCTCCCAGGCTGCCCTAGGAGCTTAGGTACCTAGCCGCTAAAGTGGCGCCCCATGACATAACCGTCTGTGTCCTCTCAACCCAGATCCCCAGGGCTTCACTTTAGTGACTTGATCCTCTGACGTCGCGTCGCGGCCGGCCACGCGGGCAAGTCACTACGATCAGGATTCTATCTATCACAACTCTCGCTTACACTATTCATCGACTTCGCCGGAAATATCTACTAAATCAACTGGTCTGCTTATTAACGACACAACTTGAATAGGACACGCCGTGGCTGTCGCATCTTGCACCGGCGCCCATGTCTTCCCGCGATGATGCGTCTCACGGCGCATCACCTCCCTCGTACGAACCTTCGAGTACTGGCGCCCCTCCGACATTTGCATCCTTCTCTCCAGTAACCCTCTCCGCGAATACGCCATCCCGATCATCCCGAAGGTCGACTATCCTCGTCCATCAAAAGAGCCCCCTGCTCCTCGCTACTCCTCCACAGATCACCCGCGCTCTCGCCTACAGCCATCCCTTTCTCCTCCCCTTAAATACATTCGCAGGTCTCCTCACCTGGAGCACCGGAGATCCTTGGCAGAGCTTCTTGCTATTGTGCTTCTTCTGGGCGGTTGTTCTGTATGGCGATGTAGTAGTAACGTGGGCAGGCCCTGTTTTGGTCGGAGTGGCACTCATTGTTGGCATGTACGGCCGGAGATACAGTCCCCTTAGCAGTAGTGGGTGGACCGATATTCGAGGTCAGAACGTTGGCACCAAGGGAGCAAATCAGAACGCCGGCGAGAGCAGCCAGCAGAATGGAAAGGCAAACACCGGCGAGAAACAGTCGAAACATGCTAGGGGAAATTCCGAAGTTACCAACACCAAGCATCAGAAGACATTAGACGAGATTGTCGAGACTCTTAAACAACTTACTGGGAGATGTAATGTTCTGATGGAACCTTTGCTCGACATGACGGATTTCCTAAGCACTCAGACGACCCCAACTAGTGCGACCACGCGCCCGGCGCTGACTGTCATCTTCATGCGACTGCTTATCATTACACCTATTTGGATTGCGCTTACCGTTCCGCCCTGGCGAGTTGTCACGACAAGACGTGTGGTACTAGTGGCTGGAACCATCATCTTGACTTGGCATGCAAGGGTTCTGCGAGTATCGCGGGCCATTCTCTGGAGAAGCTCCACGGTTAGACGACTTGCAGCCGCCATCACCGGGTTACAGTTTGATAGTCCCGAACAACCGTTCAAAAAGGACTTGGCCAAGGCTGCTAAGAAAGGCCCAGACCGTGTTGCTCAACAGCAGGAATCCGAACTTACAAAAGCCCTTGGCAAATCATCGAGCTTCCAAACTAATCATGGAAGAAGGAATGGCCATGCAAAGACTGCGGGTGTCAAGTTCACGTTTATCATATACGAGAACCAAAGACGGTGGATTGGTCTGGGATGGACGAATAATCTCTTTGCATATGAACGAGCAGCCTGGACAGATGACCATAACAACTCAGTTCCCGCTAAAGACGACTTTGAACTACCCGACGTAGAAGACGGAAGTCGTATGCAGTGGCGATGGGTTCCTGGAACCCGTTGGCGTGTTGACGGTGTCTCTGATGAGCATGGCCCTGTGGACTATGACGGGGATGAGGGGAAGAATGGTTGGATCTACTATGACAACAAGGTGAGAAGCCATCATATATGACAACGCATTGTCTCCTCTAACCTACTTTTAGTGGCAAAATGGCCAGCGGGGTCAAGATGGATGGGGTCGCTGGACCCGGCGAAGAAAGTGGTATCGCGATGCCGAATTGGTCGAGGTGGATCAACCGGAAGATGGCCTGGACACTGAGAAGGAGCTTAAAGAATCCCCTTCAGTAACGAAACTCAGGTCTCAGCCATACAACTCCAGTAACGAAACCATGGTCCCCACACGAGCTGTGCCCGACCAGAGTCATGGTGAAGACATCAGTCACGATGACGCGAGCTCCAAAGCAGCAGACGATTCCTTGTCAGTACACTCGACATCTTCCAGATCTTTCTTCAAGTCGCCCTTGATGCGGAAACGAATCGCTGACCGGTCCGGAGCGGATAACAAAGAGCGCACCAGAAGAGACAGTAGGACTAGTAGGACTAGTAGTTTGTACAACGATGATGACGCCGATGCTCTAAGTGCTGAGCTGGCCCTTGAAATACAGAAACAGGGTAGGCCCGGTGGACAATGGGGGATAGGCGACGAGGCACGAATGAGTCTCGAGTAACGGTGCACTTTGATGGCGATACTGCATTGAGGTTATCGGCGTTTGATGGATTGGGATATATAGGTCCATGACTCGAAGCATCCAATGACTGACTGGTGACCGGATAGTAGGGTCTGAGGGATGGCGTACGGTTGATTGATCATTATGTACAGGAGTAAGGAAGCGAGAACTTATGACGAATACCAACGTTACTCGGTTGATTATGAACAAAGAAATTGATCCGTTTACTAGTTTACAGACAGTGACGGTTCTCGGCAGTTCGATCTGATGACGATACTCGAATGAGAACAAAGAAGGGCTCGTGACACTTGGCCGCATTGAAGGGATACACAGGAAAAAAGGTTGTCACACGATATATACCTTAGTCCATCGGTAGGCCTTAATAAGGTGCCTGGCCTAGGTAGGATGGCTCTTTCGTGGTAGTGCTGGTGTCACTCCTTGCCAGGTGCCCGTCACTGCCAACTTCATAAAAAATTATATCGTCAACTTCCAACCTCACTCCAACAACATTTCCCTTTCCGAACGAACCGATTCTTTTCGCATTCCTTTCCTCTATCCACAAAAGTATCTACTATGGAACTTTCGGTCCCCCTTCGAGATGCGAATCGCACTCTTCGCAAAAAGAGAAGCAACCGCTCCAGCGCCCTGACCCTCTCCCTCTCCCCGGAACGCGCTCAACAACCTCAACAACGGAATCTTACCTCTCCCGCAAAAGCCTCACCATCAATTCGATCATCCCTCATTTCCCCTGACCTTCTTTCTAGAAGCGCCTCATCAGCAACACACCACCGCAACATTTCCGGCTCGGGCCCATCACCAGGAACATCACTCGCCAGTATCGACTATCCTTCCCGCGGTGAATCGGCACTTACCATTCGAGCTCCTACTACGCATGAGAGAGGTGGCTCGCCACCGCTGACGCCATTTCCTCCGTGGGTTAGTGAAGAGGAACATGAAGGTGATGGAGATTGCGAGAACAGAACCTGGGAGGGATCTACAACGAGGACGGATGGCAAGAGGCACAGCTATGACGGCGGCCATGTTCCTGTGGCGATTATGAGGGTTGAGGGGAGATGGGTTGTTAGTTCTGTGGCACATGGACTCGTGCTTGTGCTGCAGTTTGCGGTGACACTGGGTGTTTTCAGTGCTTTGATGTGGGTTACCGTCTGGAAGGAGAATGAACCTGGTAACGACTTTGACAACTGGTAAGTCAACCTTACTGACACTTAGAATACATCTAATAGGTCTCAGGCTCTGGAAATTCGCCGATCCCACCCTCGTCGTTGTCCTTCTGCTCTGCTCAGCAAGTCTTTTGATCCACGAAGTCAAACTTCTTTCGTCTGTCGCACTACTCTATATCGAGTCTCTCATTCTTGCTGCCACGACACTATCGAGTCTCGTGCTTTGGGCCCGGTGCTTCCAGGAGGAGAGCCGCAGTGTCAAGGGTGTCTTGATGGGGTGCAACGTCATGATGTGGGGACTTGCTCTGTTTGGATTCATTCGAGCTGTTGTTATATGGAAAGTAGAGTCTCAGGATGATGAAGCTGATCAGGAGAGAGCGGTCATGTACGGGACCTTCGTTCCTTGGGATGGGAGGAGGGAGTCTGTGTGAAGACGTATAAGGAATGAGGAGTCTCTAATGATCGTGTCCTGGATGCTGAGAAAGACTATAGCTCCGTAGAAACTAGTCAAAAAGACTTCTCGTCTCCTCCACGGTAGTCAGCTCCTCAAGCTGGATATCTAACTAGACTAGTGGTCAGATAATGCAACATGGACACACCATTGCAGATAGTGCTGTTGTAGTCGAATAGCACCTCCAAGAGCTAGTCTATCTTCCGAAATTTGTACCAGTGGCACTTTTTGGCCTCAAAATCAGAAGATCATAGCCTTATTTGGTATGTTTTTTGTCCACCTAAAGTAAGCAACCACCACGACTCAAGTTCCGTCTGGACCAGGCTGATAGTTACGCGAAGGGTCGCCATACTCTTGCAGATTCCGTCTCGGCCTAGGACCTCAATTGGAGCGGAAATTCCACAAGGCTGAAGAGAAACGACCCAAAAAGTGAGCGTAGAATCACGCTTCTGCAATTGAGGTAGTATTGACACATGGGTAAGAATCTTGGAGAGCTCGGTCTGGAACAGAACCTCCAGGATAGTTCGGTGAGGTTGAGAATGGCCCCCAATTGTCCTGGGATGTTGTAAGAGGTGAGACCTGAATCAGAGCGAGAAGATAAAGAGGTCAAGAACTTGCCGATTGTGTTCGAAGACTTATAGAATATTATAAAAGACTACAGTGTATATCAAGTCTGTGGAGTAACCTAAGTCCTTCTAAGTATAGTTATTAATTAGACTTAAGTATCTGAGCCTTTTGCTATTCCCTGGTCTGCTTAATTCTGCGTGGTGTTGATACAGTACTAGGCTTTCAGGGATTTCCAGAAACATCACTCTGGAAAAGTAAGCATAACAGGAAACTCATACTTATTTTTGGCAGAATTTGATAATTTATTGGAGTCTTTGAGCGAGCTAACAGATAGGTGAATGCCTCAGAAGATAATCCCTGTAGTATGGATATCTATCATAAGACTCCCTGGAGTGTTGAAAAGACGACACTCGGCCGAGAGGAACATTATGAATGTTTGCGATATTGACGATTAATTGTACTCTCTGTTTTCATATTTGATAAATAACTTAAGGTACTTAGCCAAAGCATTTGTACCAACGCCTTAAGCGAGCCGGGACTTTGTAAGAGAGAGAGTAGAGAAGCGCCAAAGCACGTTACAGAAGTCAACTGGCGCAGGTTGATCTAGCTCAACATGCTTAACATATCAATCCTTGCCTATTTGGTCCGCGTACTGGGTCTATAAGGCTGCTATATAGGGAGTGACACTTGGCCCCCAACTTCGAATAGGAAGGACAACGGAGTAGATATTTGTGCGAGAATCGGATGTCGCTGAGGGACAACTGGTAGGCACTCTACGGTAGACAAGAAAGCTTAGGGCCTTCATCGTGAGTAATAAATATAACCAATCTAAAATCACTCTAAGCATATACTAAAGTTACCTTCTTTTTGTCACTTAGAGCAGAGGTCCTAAGCTTTTTGTTCCCTATGGGCACTGCATATACATATATAGAGGAACCCTTTCTACTGCCAAGGCTTGTTCCTTTGGATATCTCCATTCCCAGTCTATCTTATCATTATATCTTGTTTAATTCAACTCCTCACAATGAGCTTCACATCTCTCACTGGGCAGTTCAAACCCTACCAGGCTTTCGGTTCTGGGTCTTCATCGAAACCACCCGCTCAGTCTTTCTCATCAAGAGTTGACTTTAGCGACCAATCATACTATATGCCTTACTTTGCAGGTTCTGATGGTTCTGAGGGTTCTGGATCCAACCCTCTGACAAACTATGCGAGCACTGCGCTGAAACAATTATCAGACGCCCCCAAGACAAAGAGTTTCGACAAGAAGAGACTGTCCAGTATTCCCAATACTTCTTAACAAGGTATTTGTGTTATGCATATGATATGTGTTCTTTGCTAACTTCATATCTTAAGCTCAGCCTTCGCAACCGCTCGAGGCCAAGATAGATTACACAGAATTCCTCAAGAGCCTTGAGTTTTCATCGACCGCCGACAGCAAGATTAGCCACGGCTCTGGATACCTTTGTACAAGTCAATAGTTGGTTCAAGAAGCTCTCTTCAGCAAATAGAGGACCTCCAGCGGGCTGCTTTGGCTGAAAGGTTCGGAAGGGAGTGGAAAGTCAACATTGATGAAACAAGCTCTTGAGTCATGCCAGGGGCCAAGTTCAATTCACTTGATCTACTCTTTCTTTCCTTCAGGAGACGAGGCTAGAACACGTCTAGGGCTGTTTAAGTCCATCCTACGCCAATTAGTCCCTCAGGTACCAGAGGTCTTCAAAGGCATCAAGGATAGGTTCGACAAGATCCAGCCATGCTTACCTCCCAAACAACAAGCAGCTTGGAACGCGCAGGAACGCGCAGGAACGCGCTGATGAAATGATCAAAGCTCTTCCAAAGACCCTCAGAACCAATTCTGTCTCCATCTATATCGAAAGTCTCAATTACTCGGAAGGCGAAACGGCTCCCAAGCTTGTGCAAGACTTTTCCAAGTTGGTCGAAAAGTCTCAGATTCCCACCAAGGATCCCACTACAACTCATGGACTAAGGATCATCTTTTCCAGCACTCTATGAAAGATCCCTTTCCTAAGTTGTGTATTCAAGTTGACGAAAAGAATGGACAAAGTTTGAGAAAGCATTTGGAAGCGCAGCTCTCCAATATTGACCTCAATACACAACGGTTAGTCTCAACGAAGGCTAGCTCTTATTTCATCTCGGCTCGTTTGATTGTCAATCACATCAAGCTCTTCGGACCTGGGAAGTCATCTCTTGTTCGACAGCCATCGCATACACCCGCACCAATCTCTTTCTTGCTCGGCGCTTACTTCCAGGACATGGCACACCAAGGTAGCGATGGTCTTCTTTCACTCTTTAAATGGTGTTGTTTATCATCGAGGCCACTCAGTCTGTCTGAGCTTCGGGTCGCTTTGGCTCTCGACACCCTCCCTAAAGTTGGTTCCATCAACGAATTGTCACAGACGGGATAAGTTTTCAATCCTGGGTCAAGGTTACTTCTCGGGGCCTTCTTGCTGTGACTGTGGGCGGTCAGAAAGTTGTGAGCCCTATCCATGACAGCGTGTCTGACTTCTTCATCTTGAAGGGTTTGGATATCCTTTCATATAAATCTCAGGCTGCAGACGCCACGGCCTCTCCTCTCCATTAAGCTCAATATCATATCACCACTTAACTCCTACGATATCTTACAATCCTGTCTAAGGAACCAAGATGGCAGTCGATGACTCGCACAGGCTCAACACTCCAAGTCATCATATACGCAAAAGCTAGCTAGTCTTATCATATCACTTCTGCGGGCTTGGGGAAACTAGAAGCTTCAAAGACTCTGAAGGTGTTGAGTTGGCCATCTGATCAAACACTCAATGTTTTGGTCAAGCTTGGCCTCGGCGATCTCCAGGGGACACTCTGGACTCGCCTATTTGCTATTCATGGCCATCCTCACTTCCTTCCAGTTGCTATCAGAAAAGCTGGAAATGATGTCCTTGATGTCCAGGATCGCCAAAAGAGAACGCCTTTGCACCTGGCTGCTCTATGGCCACTCGACTGTATCAAAACAGCTTCTCAAGTCGGGTGCAAAGACGAATGGCCAAGCAGTTCGCAGAGATATAGCTCTTCACTTTGGAGCCCTTCAAGGTCATCAAAGCATCATGAAGTACCTGCTTGAGCGTGACCCGAATTTGTTCACTGTAGACCACTGTTTTCAGCCGTCTTTCGTGGAAGCTCGTCTGCAGTGAAGCTTTTGCTTGATAGAAGAGCTAGCCTCGGGGCTCTTGATACATATGGCAACTCTGGCGTACATCATACTGCGAATACAGAAAAGTCCATTGTCATAAGGTTTCTCCTGGACAGGTGCTCAGATGTCAATCGACAGAATACCCAGGGTCGCACCCCTCTTAAGATGAAGAGTAAATTCAAACCTTCCAAGGTTAAAATGCTCTTCTGTCGTCGAACACCGATGCTTCTTCAAAGCCTCCCAAGTCTGGGAGATCCTCCAAGACTCTGGCGAATATCGTCTCAAAGACACCTAGTAGTGTCCCTAAAACTCGGCCTGATTGTCTAGAGAGACCTCAAGTGACTCAAGGACCTCCCAAGCCTGCACCACAGAATGAAGTGACGGGAAACTCTAGAGCAAGGTTCAGAGCCAAAGTTGGCCTCAAGCGACCGCAAACACATCCGCCCCTTTAGCACCCAGCAACTCTATGGCAGCATACGTAAAGCCAGTGCCTCAGCAAGCTAGACCACTTTCCTCCTTCGCGGGTTACCAACCTCCCTGAATCCCCAGTGGGAGTGGAAATGGAAGTGTTTCAGATGCCAAAGCCAAGGAACAACTTTCAAAGCCTCCCAAAGCTCCTTATCCTAGTAGTCTCTCTTCTACTTCTATTCCGGCGAAAGCCCCAATGGGACAAAGAGGAAGTTGGGATATCTACAGTTTCCTAGCATCAAGCTCTCCAGCAGCTGCTCAGACCGTATAGTCTCGGAAGGTGTATGTTCCATACCCCGGACCGCCCCAAACAAACCCAGGAGCAAGTCCGGCTTCAGCCCGGTCCTTCCAGACGTTCCAACCATTTTTCGCCAGCCAAGCCCAAAATACTTCTTCACCCACAGCCTCAGTGTCTTCGAGCCAGTTCGAGAAGAGGTATTCCGTACACTCACTTAACTCTTGGGGGCACACTGTAAGTAGTGGTTCTGCCTCTGCCTCTCCAGCTAGCCATAATGCACCAGCACAAGCATATCAAGCATTTGGAGCCGCGTCCCAAAAGCCGAATATGCTACAGCAACAGATTAACGCACCTGATCAGAAGCCTGCAAATCCAGCACCTGGAGCCAAACCTCCTATGCTTCAGGTAATACGCAAACCTGTAGGGGGGAAACCTGCTACGCTAGCAGCAGCTGAGAACCCCCCTCAACAACTTCGTTTCTCCCGTGGCGACCCGCAAGCTCCAGCTGGAGCAAAGTCTCCCCCGGTACCAGTCCAGGCACAAGTTGGTACGACACAGTCCTGGCCGAGCAAGCCGCATGCCCCTGCTGGCCTAGCACAGACTCTCACGAGCAAGTCACAAGTTCCACCAAGTACGACGCAGTCTATGCCAGGGAAGAACCAAGGTGCAAGCGGTGCTGGTCCAGTTCCGTATCTACCAAACAAGGCTCCAGCTTCTAACTGGGACGTGACAGCCTGCACCCACCAAGGACTAAGTTCACCTTGCAACAGCACAAGCTCCACCAGGAAAGCCTCAAGCTCAAGGTGGTATCCCTTCAAGGAAATCTCAAGCAGCTCCTGGGGTAGTACAGCCCCCGATTCCCAGGCCCCAAGGACAGGCTCAGGCTCATCCGCTGAGTGGAAAGACAGCTCCTGTGCCACCCAAGACTCAAACACTGACTGTGGCAGTACAACCCCAACCAGCCAAGCCTCAGGCACAAAATGCAAAGGCAGAACCCCAAGCACACAAGATGCAGGGTCCCCCGGAAACCTCGCAGACTCCATCAGGAAAGCCTCCGAGTCAGGGAGGGTTGCCTTCACAGAAACCTCCAGTACCTACTTCAAAAGTTCAAAGTCATCCATCAAAGCCTTCAGTCCAAAGTGGCACATCTACACAGAAACAGCCTAGAGTACCTAAGCCTTCTGTAGCAGCCCCTGCAAAACCTTCTGCTACTCCTAGTCAGACTCAAAAAGCAGCTCCCGATCAAAGAAAGCCCGTCCCATCATATATTGGATCAGGCCCTGGAGGTGCCAAGTCTCCTATGAGTATCCCAGCACAAGGGAGTTCTAGCCAGAAACCCCATCAGTACATCGACAATAATTCCACGATATCTCCATTACCTCATTATACTGTAACCTTCTACCGTGGACAATACGCCGAACAGACGCAAGCCTCAACTTTTACTTTAACCAGAGAATTTACAAACAGCTACAACCCAAACACACAACAGACGGGTACGAGTAGTATGCCCAGTGGCAAGATGGCTGCAGCTGCCGGTGTTGGCGTCTTGGCTGGAGCTGCTGGTGGTTATTTCCTGTCTTCCGAGACTCGCGAAGAGTACTCTAATCCAAGCATCACAGATGGCAGCAGCTATATCCACATTGATGCCGGTATGATCCAGCAATCTACACATGACTCTGATCAAGAACTGGAAACACATGTAGAGTTTTCAGATCATTCTGAAGAGTTTTCTGAGTCTGAAAGCGAAGTCAACTCCATCAACGACAGTAGCTCTGATGTCCTTTTATCTGATGAAGAGTATGAGCTTTCAGACTCCGGGGTTTCTGAAGGTCGAGCTTCATCCGATGATGAGATCTCGGATTGGGGAGAGTCAGACGCAGAGTCGATTCATGAATACTCGGACTCCGACGAAATTGATATGGATAACCCATACATGTCAGCCAATTTTACGGATAGTGAAGCTTCAGAAGTAGAGGATGTTGGTGCTCCCGACTTGCAAGCTGAGTCGGATAGTGACCTCAACACAGACCCAGGCCAAGCGAGTGCTGGGGGAGACTATGAGTCTGATGAGAAGAAGTCTGTTAATAATGAATCGGAGGATGAGCTCAGCGAGTCGGTTCAGTCTCTGGGATTCCAGCACCAGAGTTATGCCAATCAGCAGCATCAACAAGGGTACTTCAGTGAACAACACCAACAACCGATACCTGAAGAACCTGAGTCTGAAGACGATGCCCAGCCAATTTCCCAAGCTCAGTATCAGCAGCAAAGTCATTTCAATGGTCAATATCAGCAACAGGTAGTTCAGCAAAGCGAGCCAGAAGAGGGCGAACCACGAGGTTTTCACCAACAGTATCAACAGCAAGGCTACTACAGTCAACACAGCCAAGTCGCTGAGCAAAGTGAATCGGAAGAGGATGAATCAGAAGGCTTCCAGCCTCAGCAGCAGCAGGGCTACTATGGTGGGCATCCGCAGAATCAAGCGCCTGAACAAAGCGAGTCTGAAGAAGAGCCTTATCAACAGTACCAGCAAGGTTACCGCGGTGGGCATCATCAACAGCAAGCAACTCAACAATACGATTCTGAAGATGAAGAAGGGCAACAGGTTGCACAAGGATCCGGTAATTACGATAGCAACCAAGAGGTTGAGAGTGATCAAGACGTAAATAATGGCTATAGCAGCGATGAGCAGGGTCAGCAGGCTACAAGCGGGCAATACAGTGGAGCAGGCTGGGGCAACAACTATGATTCTGATTATTAGTAGCACCAAATATTGCAATTGTTGGTTGTTATCTGTTAGAAATGATTGGAGTTAAACGGTTCCGTCAAGTTAGACACGAGTTTGGACATGGAAAAGATTGACTACCTTATTCCCAGTGGGGGCCCAAGGGATCAGCATATACTTGATCAGTAAACTTCGCAGCTCTTATCCATCTGCACCTTGCTCTCACTTTAGAAAAGGTAAATCCGATAGCTTAATAAATGTAATAAGTTTACTATGTAGTAACAGCAGTATTAAAATGAACTAGAAGCTAACAGCTGAGCGCCTTGTTCTTAAGTTCTATTCCTTGGGTAGACTTCCCCCTTCGATATAAGTCACGCCACGCTTCCGACTCAGCAGTTATGTACTCCTTCAACTTTCCCAGACCTCAAGGCAGTTCGAAATCGGTTAAGCGAGACGATGAAAGAAATTCAGAAAAAGAGAAGGAATTGCAGGAGATGGTTGATCTTATGGATAGCCTCGCTAGCGTTGACCAGGACTTGATAACGCGAAGTCAAGCTCTCGAAGGAAGAGGGGCAATCCAGAAGCCATCATCAAGATGGACGAGTGTCGGAAGCAAATAAACGACAAGGTCGGACAGAAAAGACATGAGACCGGTTTGCTTTGGCAGAGGATACGCGAACTGCAAGCTGAAGAGCAGAAGCTGAAGGAGCAGAAAGGACTTACATAGGTGTAGTCGCCACATTTTGCTTTCTCATTTTATTCTCTTCAAGAGCTGCTCTGCCTTTGCAAATAACTCCTGGCGTGCCTGTGACTTCTCGTCCCTAACAAGCAATCCCTGATCCTTTAGATGCTGAGTGTAGCATTCTGATTTCTGAAGACGCTGCCTGACCTCTGACATAAGGAACCTCCCATCGTATTTAAAAAACTGATCAACCAATTTCCCCTTATCGCGACCTATGAAGAGCTGGGGGAAAATAAGTCCATAGTATACGCGAATGAGACATGATGGATGACGGATTATTTGTGCTACAGGGAACTTCAATTCCGCTTGATACTTCCAACCATCCCTCAGCTTAGCGCAGTCACTAGACATGGCGCTTCTTACCTCAAGTACCTCGATGAACTCTGCATAGAACTCGTTAAGGGTGATATCAGCAGCAGCTGGGAACGCGCTCACTGCATCGAGATCATCGCCCGTCAGCCATGAAGGTGGTGTGGATAAATATCGCGGGATTGTACCTGCGAATTCCCAGTCAATAATGCCAGATACATGTAGATCTTGCGTAACAATAATATTGCTGCATCTGAGGTCTTGATGAGCCATAGAAAAGGGCGTCTTGGACTTGGGAAACTCCAAGGACCCGAAAACATGCTTTGTGAGGCTCTCGAGGGCGAATAGCTCCATCCGCACCTGATCACTAGATAGGTCTTCGGTGGGTAGACGGTATGTTTCTGACAAGATGTGAGATTGGTAAGCTAAGTATTGCTCTTCAGAGGAGGGAATTTCCAAGCCTCCCTGTTGTTGGCAGCACCTATGTAGCTCGTTCGCAGACATGGAAAGGACAGGTCCGGCCCACCGGTTGGGTTCGGCATCGGTGAACCTGCCACGGAGAATTCCAACTTGTAAAGCTGCGATAGTATATCGATAAGGTCGTGATAGAGGTGTTTTCGTCGGTCCTCTGTTGCGCTCACAAGAGTCTTTAGACTAAGCGACTGACCCGAAATGTAGTCACACATAAGAAACGCCACTGTCGCGGAACCACCCTGTACCAAATCTGGGGCGCGTCCGTACGCATGAACGCGCGGTATAGTGATTGTCGTGTTGTGTTCGATATATCTGCAGGGCTATTGTGTTAGTTGCAGGTGGATTAAAAATTGCTAACCCTGACCCTAACCCTGACCCTCTGTAGCGTACCGCATTGTAGCAACTTCACTTTGTACTTTTCCCCATACATCGCATACTACCGGCTCGATAGGTATTCTTACAACCCACGCCACATTTTCGGTATCAAAGAGAGCAAAGAAACAGGCGTTAAAGCTGCCATGATCGTGCCCAATAACCTTGTAAGACTTGTGACTGTTATGTCGCGAGGCCAAGCGGCAGACTGCATCCTTGTCGATGGAGTCGATAAATTCTTTAATCCAGGTTTCGAGTTGCTCCTCCGTGGGAGGGAAGCTGCATATGGTGTTGTCGTCGACTCGGAGGCTGGCAGCTTGTTGCCTGTCATCATTTGACTCGTTCGCGTTCTTTAGGTCGTGCGATTAGTTATGAAGCCAGAGTGGAATATAAATCTTCTCTTAAAATACCTATGGGGCTATGCTTTGAAGAGAAGTGGATCAAGTATCATGCATTCAAGAGAACTAATACCTCAATCGTAGTAAAATAATTTCTCATATTTATCCCCTGAGCGTAAAAATTCTTCTTCCCTCTCTTACTTCTTCTCATTGTTCACTAGACCAAAAACTCACAATCTCACCATCAAAATGTCGTCCTCAGATATCCGCGTCGAACCAATCACCAATCCCGACGACTTCACCGCAGTGTTCAAAGCCGTCGCTAATGCATTTGGCCACCAAACCCGTGATGCCATCTGGATGGCCTTCAACCCAGGCTGGGATACCCCTGAGGGTGAAAGAGTCGGTACTCAACGTCTGGTTGATCGCTTTTCACACATCACTACAAACCGTGACGGTCAGCCCAACACCATCTTTGTAAAAGCCACCGTCGACAACACCATCGCGGGCCTCGCTATATGGGAGCAAGCCTCTGTTGTTCCAGGCTATGGCAACCCCCCCAGTGATCTTGAAGCATCGGGCTATTTCAAGGTGTTGTACCCTGGAAACGAAAAGGAGCAGAGATTTCTTGCCCAGGCGAATAAGTCACTCTTTGGACGACGAATTGAGATCATCAACGAGAAGGCTGAGGCATCTCCACCTGCAGTCTTTGTGCTGGATATTTGTGCTGTTGATCCAAGGTTTCAGAAAAGGGGGCTTGCGTCTAAGATGGTGCAATATGGCCTTGATGAGGCCAAGAGAAGGAATTTGGAGTGTGTTACTGAGGCATCGACCATGGGGAGGTCGGTGTATTTGAAGTTGGGCTTTAAGCAAGAGGGTCTTGAGACGGTCTATAACATGGACTCCGAGTTCAAGGATAGGGACATGCCATCCAATGTCGTTCTAAGAACAGGCATCTGAAACCAAAGCAAATGAAATAGAATAGAAGATGACTCATGTTGTATGACAATTTGCTCATCATTAATCTCGCCCAATCTCGTCGCCAATTTTGTTTCTTACAGGGTATGAGGCTTCATCTTGAATCCTTCGGGCATCTTCCAATGATTAACAACGCCGCCCCAACTCTCCTCGTTATATCCCTCCTGGACCTTTTGACACGTTCTCAATCCCCACTGCGTAACACCAACCATCAAGCAACTCTCAAACATAAACGCACAACTTCCTGTTCCAACCTTGGCGGGCTTAAGCTCGGCGTTCCTGGCACCCTCTGTGCTCTCTGCGTCAGGGCCGTGACCGCTCATGACGTTGTGAAGACTTGCACCACCGGGGACAAAACCACCTGCGCCGCCCTTCTTGGCATCGTAACCACCTTGGATCAGACCCATGAACTCACTCATTGTGTTTCGGTGATACCACGGTGGTCGGAACGTATCTTCGCCAACGAGCCAGCGTGGTGGGAAGATTACAAAGTCGGCTACTGCTGTACCGGGGTTGTTGGTTGGTGCTGAGAGAACGGTAAAGATAGATGGGTCAGGGTGATCGAAGGAGATAGTTCCAATGGTGTTGAAGCGCCCTAGATCATACTTGTAAGGATAGTAATTTCCATGCCAAGCTACCACATCGAATGGAGTATGAGCTTGCACAGTCTTGAAGAGGTTATTGTTGAACTTGACGGAAACAGTATACTTGCTAGACCCCTCAGAAGCAGTAGCTCCAAAGTCTTCAGAGAAGCAAGCAACAGGAGATTGAAAGTCACGAGCATTTGCAAGACCGTTTGAACCAATTGGACCAAGCTCGGGGAGGTTAAAGTGTCCTTGATAAAGCTCAAGAGCATAACCACGAGCTGGACCGGAGGGAAGATGGACTTGATACTTGACGCCTCGAGGGATGACGGCAATTTCCATAGGTCGAACAAGAAGCCAACCGAACTCGGTGCGGATATCAAGAGCGCCTTCTTGTGCGACGATGAGAAGATCTCCGTCGGCAGAGTAGAATGCTGATCTCTCATCCATGCTCTTTCCAGCGGCATAGATATACATACCCAGTCCTTCCTTGAGTGTAGGATCTCCTGCACCAGCAACGAGCCTCAAACCAGTGACAAAGTCTAGATCCTTCGATTCATTGTGGTCAAAGGGATCCCAACGTAGTTGGTTGGGGATGTAGTGCAATTTTCCATCCTCAGCGCCGTCGAGAGTCTTGTTAGTGTCACCTGTTGACTTTGTATCCTCTTGGTAAGGAGGATGGGCGCAGGATGGTAGAACGCGGTATAGCCATGTCTGCTTGTTCTCGTGTCGCGGTGCAGTAAAGGCAGTTCCAGAGAGCTTCTCGGCGTAGAGGCCGTATGGTGGCTTCTGGGGAGAATTGTGTCCGACGGGCAAAGCGCCATCAACAGCTTCAGATCTAGCAAATAAATCAGAATACATTCGCAACCCGCGTAGAACAGAAATAAAACTCACTCTAAATAACAGTTGAAGCCATTCTGATATCTATACTTCTCCTTGAGATCAAATGCTGTGACAGGCATCTTGATAACTTTTGACGGGTTGGGTTTGAGTGTAGTTTCGCCACAGTAAACTTGCGAGCAAGAAGCTTATATATGACTGTGTTCCCACGGCTTTGCGAACTTCCTGTCTCGATCAACGGATAACGTGCTATAGCCGTGTAAGCCGTCTACTGTCAATTCCGCACGGAGGTATGAGAACGGCCCGACGTTAGCCGGGGAAGCATTGCGCCTGTGTTCCGCTGATGAATGGTACCTGACAGAGGGAAATAAACCCGATAATGGCCGGAATAAGTTTCTGTAGAATGGAAGCTGATTAGTTGTATGAACCAAGGTGAATCTGGGCTTGGAGATTTCCTTCCGATCGGAAACTAACTCAAAAGTTTCCGATTATAGGTGACCGAAGCCATCGTCGCGGGGTAACTCATGTGTGTGGGCCTCATGAGTGAGGAGCTTAAGCCGGGGAACATGTGGGCAACAGGCTCATCATGTCTTCTCAAAGTCAACGTCAATTGGCAATCAACTGAAATGAACTTCCGATTGTGTGGGGAATGTATGATTATATCAAGGAACCACGATACATGGAACCTCAAACGCCGACCGAATCGACCAGCGATAACAAGAACTATACACCAAGCGACGCTTCCAGCAGTCGCGAACAACATGACCAAGCCGAGAATATCTAGACGCAATATCCCGAGCGCCGACTCGCAACGAAACCAGCGAAACGAACAAGAATTATAGGAACTATTGAGACAGATACCGGGGTGGAATGAAGCTATCATTCGTCTTGCTTCTTGTTCTTCTTCTTCTTTCCACCACCGGAAGAGCCACCCATTGTTGTGCTTGTGGGCTGAGCCTGAAGGTGGACAACGAGTTGGGTCCATGACTCTTCCTTGTCCCACTCGAAACCAGCGAGGTAGGGCTTGTCGAGCTCATCGTCGGCCTGGGCATGTCAGTCAGTATTCTTAGGGAGGGTGTCCCAAGGTCCAAGCATACCCGCTTCTTATATGCCTTGTGGATAGCGTCTAGTGCATCCTTGATTGTTACACCCTTGAGGTTTCGTGCTGTTACCTCCTTTCCTAGTGGGAAGTGAAGGTCGATTCTCTTGACGGGCGGTTTTGACAGATGAAGCTTGAGGATGGCAGGGTCCTCTATTGTGTTGGGGCTGGTGTTGATCTTCCTACGCGAATGGGTCAGTGGCTGTTTCTGGATGCATGTGTATGTCGAATTGCGGGGTTAAACTCACCATCCAGTCTTCTGGGTCTCGGGTGCGAGCTCGAGTTCAATGCCCTCGGCCTCTGCAGAAAAGGGTCAGAGAGAGTTCTTCAGAGTGCCCTCGCGGTTTATCCGATATCGGAAGGCAACAGGGTAGTGATATCGAAGCTTACCAAGGTCATTGACATTGTAAACGCCAGGTGCTGCTGCTGAGCTTTGTCGCCGCGTCTTCTTATCATCCTTGGCAGGAGGTGAGCTTGAGAGGCCCTGAACGGCTGAATCGACCTTGGAGAGAGGTTCCGTCATTTTGAGTTGTTGTTATGTGGTTGATCGAGAAGATCTGATTTGATAGTTGGTTCTGCTAAAAAGAAAAGAGAGTAAAGTTAGTGATGATGTTGCAGTAAAGAGGTATTGGAGGGAGGAGGAATGATGGTGTGTATTCAAGGAGGTACGAACCTTTTGCGTTAAAAGCAGAAGATTGTAAGTGAGATTGGATTGCTATTATGCTTTGAAGGTGTGATGAGGAGGAGGAGAGGGAAAGGGCCAGATGGAGGGGAAGGGGTTGTTACTTATTGCATTCACAAACGCACGCACTTGCCATTCGGCGTCGTCCATGTCCGATGTTTGCATTGAGGCATGCAAATCCTCAGTCATCCAAGCTTCACTCTCATTTGCATTACTATACTGTACAGTACAGTACCGTACCTACCTACTGAGCTGTCGTCAGACTGGGCGGGGTAACTGCCCACCTCACACCTCACCGGGAAGGGAAGGGAAGGACGAGACCTAAGGGGGTATGGGTATGATTGTGGTGACAGAGGAGTCTGTGCCTGTGCCTGCTCAAACCAAAACAACCAATGCTACTCTAGTCGATGTACAGTTACAAGTACCTAAGAATGCATTCAAGTCGTTACACACTGTTGCGTTGCGTTGTGTTGTGCTCTGATAAACGCTGTTGGACAATCGCGTGACTTTGGCCT
This sequence comes from Fusarium gaditjirri, assembly GCA_013266175.1. Taxonomy (NCBI): domain Eukaryota; kingdom Fungi; phylum Ascomycota; class Sordariomycetes; order Hypocreales; family Nectriaceae; genus Fusarium; species Fusarium gaditjirri. Next base: position 87,079 of record JABFAI010000287.1, read on the forward strand.
GACGGCAAACATGACGCCCCTGGCTCCAAGCTCAGCAGACCAGACCTGGAGCCGCAACAGGTTTAGCGCCGGCGTGATGCAAACCCACCGACGCAGGGAACCGGCTCTACGTACCGGTCTGGTACCCGCTTAGAGTCCATCTCAGGTTAGCGCAGCGCACCAGAATCCGGGGAAAGCTTGTCCAGGGACCCACTGCGATCGGTCGTTGTGGGTTGTGGGTTGTGGCGCGCGTGCAAATGGACCTGGTCGATCGAGTGATTGAGTGGTGAGTGGACACAGAACAGTTTGACGCTCGCGGAAGGCCGCGGTAGAATCATGAGGTTAATCATTAAATGTCGATACGGTGAGAAAATTGGGAAACAAAAGGTGAAGATACAGAAACAGATCTCGGGAGGGGCAGGTGTGGCCGATCAGGACATACCAACAAGATTGGCACTTTGGTTCGATTCAGCCATGCCATCCATTCCCTTGTCCCCATTTTCATGAGCTATGACGAGGGATCGCCAGTTGCGTTTCTGCCCCTCACAGGCTCATTCATCCCGTGGCCCCCGGAGACTTCGGCTCGCGGATGCGGTGCTGTGCTTTGGCGCCTGTTGGCTTTAACTTACAGCTCACCTGACAATTGTTATGTCCCAGACATACTGCACTACTGCGCCTGGGCATGCATCGAGAGCATCTAGGCATCCCAAGGCCGTAGCTAGGGAGTAAGAGGCACCTTTGTCGTAAAGACGACATCGATGGAGACTCTTCTGCAATCAATCACCATCTCCTGTTCCCCTCCCTCAGCAACGCCCCGCGTGAAACCTTGTGGCATCAAACTGAGGGGAAGTGCTAGGTCGATTGGCTGGTTGAGTTGCTGCTAGCTTGCACCTTGATGCGCCGAGTCAATCCAGACGCCTTTGGTATCAGATGGGTGTCAATCAGTCATGTTTACAGGAATCCTCTTGTCGAAATCGGCTTGAACTAGGGTCTTGGTTATGCTGTCGCTGATATCGTACCAGCGTCATGCTTTCGAGACCAGGTTGGGACTGCCGTGACGGCGCGCGATACGTCTGTCTGCCCATGGGCAGAGGGCGCGTGCCAGGTTCCTTGTGACATGTCCCTTGTACCTGGATTCATGTAAATGTACTTTGCTCTTTTCGTGACGCTGCCGCAAGGAGACGACTCCCACATAAAGAGGGCATCTCTGCATCTCGGCCCATCCCTCCACTCCTGGGATAACTGTCCATACAACTTCCTCCAGCCTTAGTATAGAGTGCTAAATTCTTTATTTTCTCTTTGATATCTTTCTTTCTTGAGTTTCTTTCTTTGACTTCACGTTATCGCCAACTTCGTCTTTCTCCCCATGTCATATATGGCCATCGTCAACATCCGATAACTAGTGGGGTCGGCAACAGGCGATGTCAAGTGGAGACGTTTGGATGGATCCCGTTAAACCCCTGGCTCTCACTCACTCACTCACTCAGTACCCAGCTGGAGTTTTGGCTAGAGCGTTATCAGCTCACTCAAGCGAGCATGCCACCTTTTAAACGAACTCGACCGCCGAGAGGCGAGCGCCGAAACGCAGTCGAAGAACGACGACTTGAACAGTAAATCTGGATGATTCGCATGTTGTTGAAACGATTGATCACGAGAACTTCCTTCTGACTCACTTTTCCACCTCATCCATCTGGTCTCTCTCCCTACAGACTTGCAGTGAACGCAATACGAAGCGATAATAAGCTCGATGCGCAATGACTTCGTTCCCAGGAACGGAACAGGCCCCGCGTGACGCGATCCCATGATAGTCCTCGGAGGCTTCAATTCCCACTCACGCACTCACGGCACGGTCCAACGATAAGCAAGAAATCAATCAGTAAATCAAGCTCAGATCAGGTCGACACCGACTTTCTTTCAGCAACGTCAGATCATTTTACTCGTAACCCCAGGAATAGCCATGTCCAGCCGCATACGCAGCGAGGAATAACTGCCACGCAAATTGATCCATCGTGTATTTTGCCAGGATATAACCCAAGGGATAGCAACTCAACCTGCCAGGAATGGTATGTATCAGTGTCTGTGGACGCGAAACTGACAATGCCATGCCTCTCCATTTAGTTCTCACCTTGAAGCTCATCCAGTCGGTTTTCATGTGACCCGATTCACTTCATCCGTCGCCTTTCAGTTAGCATAGTCCGATTAGATTTTAGTCCCTAGCCTCCATCGCCCTCCCGCCATACACCCGTCTCAAGCAACAGTAACAAGCATCATGATGCGGTCAAGCCATCCGTGAAGTTCTCGCCATCGACGTTCCAGCCCGTTCAAGTGAAGAAATTCTCTATTGCACAGCTGAATCGCCAATTCCGAACCTTAAGTGACGACTACGTATCTAAATGACGCCTGTTCCGTATTCGATTACAAAAGCTGTGGAGGATGACGAGGGGAGGTGGTTTTGGTGCTACCCTAGAGGAGAAGGGAGATAAATGGTTGGATAGATTTGGTCAATGGATCACGAGGTAATTGGCTTTCTAAACGGCCACTGGAAGCATTAGCTGACAAAAGTATCAAGATTATGAAATCGATGACAAGACGCCCCAATATTGTCCCTATCGCCATCACGTTTCTAAGCCACTTAAAGTCGCCATGTTCGACAGGATGGGGTTGGGGCTTGTGGGAGGATTGACTTTGAAACCCCTCAATTTAATAACGTCACGTTACCACTGTCATGTATCAGCGAGCAACACCACGGATACCGTCGGATAGTGGATTTATATACTGTTGTTTGGGGCCTTGTCGACGGTCATCACGAACGAATATCACGTCAACCACTTGACGATATCTCTTCAGAGCGTAACTTATGGGTACAAGAGTCGAGGCATGTCATGCCAAAACGCTTAAGATTCTTCTTCGTCTTCTCAACAGAGACTACGCTCCTACAGACTGGTCATGTTTGGTCGGCTGACTCTCGCCCGGCACGTTTCCGAACTCGATTACGCAATGAAGAAGAACCTGTGAACAACACACCGACATGATGGGACGTGACGCAAACCCGGCTATTTTGCCAGACCATGAGCAATTTGAACCTAGAGCAGCATCCATGTGGCCCTGCATTGTTGAACATTACCCACCATGCTGAAGGCGACGGAGCCATCATGATCGACAACTCAGAAGTGCAAAGTTGGGAAGAATGCATTTACATAAAGCCGCATAACTCTTTGTCCGCGTCCTCCGATCTACGGCCTGGGTGCCCAGACAAGGAACGCCAACAACCTTCAAAGACAAGTTGGCTATTGTTGGAAAGAATTCTACAAAGACGATTTGCTGTAGGATAGGTGGTGGTCAAATCTGGTATTGCCAGGGGCGATACCATTTTGTCAATGCCACTTCTTTGAAGATAGAAAGAACGTACGAGGCTCTACAAAGATCGAATTGTTGACCGAGAATTCAATGCTTAAATATGGGTATCATCTCATCTATAATAAAAGCTCTGGTCGTACACTCATGCCTTTTGGCCCTTCATAACCTCCGCTCTATGTCATCTGAGAATCTTCCCTGATATGATTTATCGGGAACCCGTTTGCAATAGCAGCCCCTTCTAATTGCTTTAGCCACTCTGAGCCATCTCCTGCTGGCACAGGTCGATGCGAAAGATTACACTCGACAAAGATTGAATTGTCCATGTACTGCCAATCCGACACTTCAATGGCACTCTCAGAGAGGGAACCCTGAAATGGCGAGGAGCTCAGTGCTGCACAAGTCCACGCCATCTGTTGTAATATCTCAATCATGGTGTGTGTCCATGCTGATACTGTCAACCGTATTGAGCCATCCTCGACTTCGACATGCAGCAGGCGTAGGCCGGGACATAAGAAGGGGTTTTCGGTTCCATCCCAAATCGACATGCCGGTGAATGAGTGGCCCTCGCAACTCGACGTCGAAGCTTCTTTGACGGCGTCTTCGATGCATCCCAGGAGGAGTTCGCCGCACTTGGGCCATTGCTTCACTGTGTACTCAGATATTGTGGTGTAAACGCAGTCATTTGCGGTGCCAGTGATGGCCGGCAACGAGCCCATTTTGACGAGTTGAGGGTCTCCAATACCCTGAAGGGGACCAAAGAGTTGGCACTCAAATTTGAACTGGATGGCGTGAAATCCGTCCCCGGGGGGTCGATAGGGGGGTTTCATGAGGATGTGCCACAGAGCTGATTCCATGAGATGCATCTGCACATAGTGGGGTGAGACCAGGACTTCTTGTATCCTTGAGATAAGATGTTTCGCAGACTTTCCTGTCGTGATGTAGGTATGGAGAGAAGCAGCAATCTCATTCGGTGTGCCCCTGGGTGAACGGGCTGGGTATTCTCTATCCCAGTAGCTGCAGAGGAGTTGGAGTGCAACTGGCAGTTCAATGCCCCGTGCTAACTCGGACCATGTTGCCGGACGTCTTGATATGCCGGGACCGAGCTTATCAAGCAAGCATCGTGGTGCTTCAGGTCCATTCAGGATCAATATAAGTTGGCACACAGGTCCGTCGAACAATTTCTTAATTTGCTCAGTCGAGTTCGGATTCGAGTCGCAATAGAAAGCCCACAACTCGTCCCACAACATCAAGGTGAACTCAGACAACAGCCGATCCAATATCCTATCAATGTTGACACGAAACTTTTGCTCGGGGAGATAATAATGGGTGAGAAGTTCGTTATTCAGCCCATCAGCAAGGGCAGTAGCGAAAGCTGCAACGAGAGCGCCAGCGATGAGTGGCGGTACCAAGACCTCGGCATTGCTCGGTGACTGAGCAGTCCTCGGCCGTCGACTTGGCAGCGGCGGCTTGATGATGCTCAAAATAGAAGCATCGACAATATGATCGTGTTCGTGCGTGGTGGATAACACGGGGGGATGTGGTGGGGGCATTGTCTTGTTGCAGTCATGTCATGGTCATGGTTATAGACAAGCTCAAAATTTACGGTTAAACCGCAAGAGTCTCACGTTGAAGATTCCATGGCAGAGGGAGAATGTAATGGTTAAGGGAAGTCGATGGTGAGGAGCGACGATGCGTTGCGTGGCATTGCGTGGCCCCATGAGTAATTGGATTAGTCGGCTCTTACGCCGCCACCCAAAGTCAAAGCAAAGATTCATTGAGGGTGAACTTTTGGAAGGCGGAGAATATTCTCAAATTAATCCATTCAGTGATATTCCTCTTACGAATATGAATCCTCCTTTAAAATGGTTGAGTATTCCGTGACGAAGCTCCCTTTTCTGTTCGTGTTCCGTATAAGTCTCGTCGCTTGGACTAAAAATGACCGTCGAGGCCGCGTAATGGTTCTGTATGGGGTCATCAGATCCCCCTCATTCCCTCAAGTGATGGGTAGTTAAATTTGCAAAAGAAATCGCGCTTTTTTTTTTTATCTCTGCTTGATATGAAAAGGAGCGGAGTGACTAGGTTCCAGTAAGAATGAAAGTGAATGAGGAAGTGGAAGTTGTTCTCTCTGCTTTTAAGCATTGTCGCTCGATGAGGCAGTGCATCAACCTTGCACGTCCACTCTAAAGCCGCCGATGGGACATAGCTTATTCAACATTCGAATGCCGCCAACACTATAAGGAGTGTAGTGATTTCCTATTTATATTAAACTTGTACATAGGCTTAAGAATTATGGTACACTCATCTGCCCTTATTGAGGTATAGACTATAGTCCACTTTTATCCTTGTAGAAACCGCCCATAGTACCCTCACCTCTTTATCCCGGATTGCAAACCTCGTTACTATCCTTAAGAATTTCCCTATAGGGAGATGGGCGTACATGTTGCTTTGTCTGTTTGTGATGCTGTGTCTTCTTCGTTGTCCTAAGCGTGTCGTTGGCCATACTTTGCTTGAAGTCTGAGGAAGTATTGGCAAGTTATTTAGTAGTTCAATGGCAATGTGCTTGCCCTTCGCATCAGTTGATTAGGCGGGAAAATATTCAGCCCTCTTCTCTTCTCTTCTCCACAAGAGCCGCTACCACTGATATGTTGTTACAGTGATTGAATGGCTTCATGGCGAGATGTGCCGGTAGATAGTGGCTACCTGGTATTCATGGATAAGCTCGAACAGATTAAGTTCAAAGCAGAGATTTGAAACATCGCTCGCCAGGATGAAAGCCAAAAAGAGAATATAATACTAAACATTCTGTGCCTTGTTGATATATGTCATGTTTTTAGATACTCGTCTGTGACCAGTGTTTTTCCGTTTGAAGATGGGTTCTCAACCGCTTTGGGGACTCTTAGGGCATCAGGCTTTCCGGCCAAGCTTATAGGCCTTTAGAACCCCCGAATTTCTTTTGAAATAAGGTTCAAGTATTGGAAAAGATTGGAGTGGTCTTGTGAGTAAAAACGTGGCAGTTGATCGATGTGCGTTTGCTAAGCCTCAATACTCAATAGTGTTTGTTGGTAAACTTCCCTTACTAGGGGTCAGGACAATGCGCAAAGGCAACACTGATTTCCTTACTGTTTGAGGGCTGTTTCAATGTCCTTTAGTGATCAAGACTAACAATATGTGAGTTGAGGGTTTGTCGCGTGGGGGCTACTTCTATTGACACTGCAGTGCCAGTGATTCACCTCACGATCATAGTATCTTCTTCCACCTCCAAGGTATTTAAATTTCACCCCCCTTTCATAATCTTTTGTTCATGCATGAGAGCCTATATCTCGACCGTCGGTCAGTTTTCCTCCCTCTGCTTCCTTTTCTACCTCTGTCAGGAACTCACCTTAGTCTAGACTTGTGATACAACAGATTCGGCAGCTACCAGGAAATATCAAGATGGCAGAGGCCATGTTTGCTCAGAAAATTGCAGAAATGGTTGCGGAACTCGGCGACCTTCGAAAAAGCGACGCGGCACAAAAGAACGAGATAGAGAATCTCCGAGCCCAGAACGACTTCCACGCCAACGAGGCTCAGATGCTTCTAGACCTTCGCATTCTCTACGAAGCCAAGCTCGAACAGAAAGACTCTGAGATTCTGGGTCTGCATGTCCTCCTCGACAAGGTGAAGGTGGATGCGGGTATTTGTAGGGACGATCTGAGCGAGTTGCGTAGGCAGCTCAAGGACTTGCAAGACAAATATGAATCAAGTCAGAAACAAGTTTGCGCTGCTGAGGCAAAGCTTACCCGTCGCAATCTCCAAGTTGCCAATCTTATTTGCGCCCTACGTCGCAAAGTCTCTGCCAACCGTATCTCCATCGTGGCTCTTCGCGCTGCGTACAAGATCATTCCAAGCTTGGAGCAGAAAGCTCAGTGCAAGAGGATTCTTTCTATGGCAAGGAAGCTTCCACACAAGACTGGTATTGAGAGCGAGATGAAAGAGTGTCTGGAGGATGCTGGGCTTTTGATCTCCTTTGACAAGAATGGCGCCATGGTGCTGAAACAATCTGTGGAGGTTGTCAAAGTCCCCGTTGATGGTTCTAAAGAGCTTGATGAAAGCATCGCCCTCGTCGAGAAGGATTCTGATAACAAGGGCGACTACACTTGCGACCAGCATGCTCAACAGAATGTCAACAAAGATGAAGACGTTCAAATGTCTGTTTAAACGTCAGCAAGCTATGCCACATTCACTATTCTGTGCTTACTACGACTGGTCTGGGAGTATTTGGACGTCAGCACAAAGCAGCCTTTGCTCACACGTGCTCAATCATTTGAGTTGTGGAATTGGGAGTTTTTACCACGAATGAGTTATGCTTGTTCGTTTGGAACATGATTGGGGTTCACCTGTACCAAGTTGCTACACTCAACATTGAGTTCTCATTGGTGTTTCTTTACTAGGTAGCTTATTGCTAAACTACACTCTCAATAAACTAGCTGCCCAAGCATTAGCAAGGTGAGAGTGAGTGACTGTGTTGCGTTTGGACAATACTGAGTTCCTCATGGTATACAATATTATCTCAGTCATTGCTGAAATACATGTCGATAATAGACTTGCTATATGATACCCTGCGTAAACATCATTGTCGATGTCTTGCATCCGACCGTAACAACCTCGAGGTACCCTTGCTCCAGAACTCGCGCTCTTTGAACGTGAATGAACATGCGGGTCTCAGTCCTCAAGTATCAAATTTCACGACTAGTTCCGCTTCAGTTTTCCAAAGTGGCTGAGGTGGGCGATTCTCTCAGTAGTAAATGGCTGCTCTGTTCCATCATAGATCCAAACAAGACTGTTTTATCAACGTAATGTTGGTATTTGGGTAAACTAGGAACAGTATATTTTCCACCAAAACACCAAATATCGCACTGTTTGATACGCAGCTCGCATCCTCCTGAGCATTGTTTACATGAATCAACTACATGCAACATCCCGTCGCCAAGTGATAAACAGACACAATATACAATATATTCAGAAAGTGGGCAGCCGTTTTTATTTCAGAACTTTACCCTAATTTAGCAATCTTACAGGCGTGAAATGTTTCTAGTGTTGAGTTGTCTCTAATCTCCTTGCTTTTCCTGTTGCTATCCGACGCTATGTCCGTTTACCCCAGCAACCTCGGAGTTTCAGTCTCTGACTGCAAGCCACCACGATCACCGAATTCTCCCTCTAGAGCCGTAGGCTTTTCCAAAAAGATGTTGCTTTATTTCATGGTTTCCCCTGGGCCTGTTGATGCTCTTAGTAAAGCACTGCTAGGCATTGAGAGATGATAAGAACGCAAATATCATTCTCCTGCCTTTCGGGTGCCTACAGATGTTTATCGGCACCATGCATAAGTCTTCTGAACTTGAGCTGGAATCTGCGTCTGCATGATTATTTCAAGTAACTCATCTGTAGTTATCCGACAAGTCTACTTTGGGTGGTAAGTTAAGTGCAAGGATGCCACTGTTTCAATCAGTCTCACAAAAAGGCATACTGCTCCCCATTCATACTCATCTAATATCTCGTTCTTTCTAAATATCTTGGGCCGTTACTCTAATCTCCATCGATGATATACTCTTTCAAACTCATCGATATATTTTCCAACCCAAGATGGCCGAGCCTTCATATACCACCCTTCAGCTTGCACAGTTCGAGAATCTCCCTCCAGAACTGATAAACATAATTATCGACCAACTGCCTCCTGGATCTCTTGCTTCTATTCGTCTCTGCTGGCGTCATCTCGATGGAGTAATACTGTCTCGTCTGTTCAAGACCATTCGGCTCACATTCGCTCAAGGGGATATCGAGAGACTTCAGGCGGTCTCGTCGACTTATCCTCATTATGTACAAGAACTTGTCTTTACCACTGCTCAAAGTCGTGACACTCACGGTGACAGATGGGGACAAGTCTTTACAGACGAAAACTACCAGGAGTACGCTAAAGACTATCGACTCAAGTTTCTTGCTTGTGTCGATGCTCTGCCCAACCTGCACACTTTTACATCTGAGCTGGGTCCGATCAGTGGAACTTCCACAGAGAAACATATCGACGGGCTCGTGTATGCCATATTTCCTGCTCTATGCCGGTCTACGTCTCGAATTACAACTCTCAGATGTCAGGACCCTCTCAACTATATCCGTTGGTTCTTGTCCAAGGTCAAGGCAACTTGGGGTCCTCCTGAAGAGATGATCAAGTTGATTCCGAGAATATGTATCGGGGATGCTTGCACCTGCAGGCAAAGCAGCCCCCAACTTTCAAGGCTGAGCTCATGTATCGCTCCGCCCTTTGTCAGAGAAACCGATTGGATATACCCCAAGATTCCCTGGGAGTGGAGGGGTGCCTTGCGAGGGCTCACGACGCTTGATCTGCACACTGACACCGCTGGCGGCAAATGGAATTGCTATGAACAATCCGGTGACAGACTTGTTTACTTTCTTGAGGGGGCTGTCAACCTGCAAGAGTTGTCAGTCAGATGGAGACGAACAGATCAGATTGGGTCTGCTGGTCGTCCTCTTATTCACTCCGGTTGGCAGTTGGAGCATATCTTCCGTGGAAGATGGAAAAATCTCAAAACCCTCAAACTCACCTTCATCCAATTAACATTCTCCGCCAATCCTTTTAAGACCTTCATTCGACGGCATTCGACAACTCTACGGCACATCATGCTTCACAACTGCCGCAGCGACCCAGAAGTGATTTGCGTCATCAAGTTTGCTGCTTCGTGCCCTAATGTTCATCTTCATCGGTTCGCTGTCTTTCCAGCGCATGAGAGCCACCCAAGGTTTGAACTCCTGGATGAGTCATATCCAGATGGGGAGCAAGTAGTTGTCGAGAAACCTCTGATTGTCCCAGAGAGCGCGGTGCTCAGCTACATCAACAGCAAGGACCCTCAGCACCTCAATCCGTTTGCCGCGTGGAAACCCTCCGAGTATGAGTATTGGGGAACTGTTGAGCAGAAGGCTGAGTCGACTTCAATCAAATGGCCTCAGAATAATGGGATGGCCGTGAAGTGCAAGCAGTGTGGCGACTAGTCCGGGTATAGCTTATAGTCCATGAGGCATAGGTCATCTTGAGAGATCGCTTGGGGCCTCTCGGAGTCGCCAATTACATGGAGCTGGAAGACAAAGGGACATATTAGTGAGCTGAACTGATGTTCATAGTTTCAGTAAAGAAAAGCGACACATTTTGATTCGAATAGCATACTACGCTATGGGCATAAGTCTAACCGCATCCAACGCCAATTTCTAACCGCCATTTCATGGCCGTTTGGCCTCGTGTTTATATAAGTTAATAGAAGCCGAGTGCCTCGTGAGTATCGTGTCAGGTCATCACTGGCCCTGTGCAACTCCAGCACTAGCAGCACTCTCTCCAACCTTGAGCTCCTCCTCGGGTACGCCAACACCGACACTGGCTACACTAGCAATACTCTGTGTCGTCATGCCTCGTTCCCGCTCACCGCCTGGTCTAATGGGCAATCCCTCTCGGGGGCCTGCTATGCTGGCTCCTCCAGCAGGGGTAACGCTCACGCTGGCACTGGTGCTTGCGCTTCCACTTCTGGGACGGCTTGCATCACTTGCTCTTCGTTGGCGGACCTGTCTCTCTAATTCTCTAATCTTTCGCTTAAGAGCATCATTCTCTTTCTTGGCTGTTTCAAGTTCGTTTCTATAATATGCCGTCTCCTCGTAACGCATGGTCGCAGGCATCAACCCGGGGCTTAATTGCTCGCTCATACTTCCAGGGGTTGCACCAACTGAACTCGGCGGGATCGACGTAGGTGGGGGGATCCTCTGGTGCTGGAAATAGTTGGATGGATCGAGGCTGCTGTGCTGCGGTCCGGGAGAATTTGTCAGGCTCCTTCGAGAGGCGGTACTATCCTGCCGTGAGAGAGGGGTAGCCTGGGATGGACGAGGGGCATGGATTCGTGCTTCGTACGACGATGACAACTGTTGGTTTCCAAGGTTCTGCGACGTGGTCGAGGACGTTCGATGATGTCGAGCCGTGGGAATTGAGAAACCTGAGCCTGAAAGGAGAGATTGTTCGGGTACATCGTGAGTTGAGTTGCCGGCAGAGGTAGAGGAGGTGTTGGAAACGACGGAGGCGTTCTGGGCAGCTCGGAGGAGGGAAAGCTCACGGGTCAAACGGTTGACCTAATTACATTAGATATAGCTACCAAATCGAGGTTGACATCTTGTACTCACCACAGCCTCTTGCTCTTTTTCAAGCTGGAGATGAAGCTCGGCGGCGGTCAACGGGCGAGGATGTCTTATGGGTCCAGGTCCCGGGCCAACACCAGGCTCAGCTAGAACATTTGATGGAGCATGATAAGTCGATTGCGAAGCATTCAGCACGGGCGATGGAAGAGAAGGCGAATGCGACGGGTTCACCGTATTCTGGTTGGAAGGGAGGATGTTGAGAGATGGCGAAGCTGGGGTTGGCGGAGTAGCCATCTGTGTTGAAGACTGACGACGAGAGGCCGCAAGAGTATGTGGAGAGGGAGGGACTGAGTTTAAATCCGGCATGCCGGTCATGAGTTTCGTATTTGGGTATTGGAAAGTTGGCCGTTTTCTAAGCTTTGTGGAAAAGTAATGGTAACGCGTAGTTGAATGTTGAGGTCAAGCTTTGGCGCGTTGTTCATGACCGTCACCGTCACCGTCACCGTCACCATCACCGACGGGGCGAGCGGGGTCCAGCGGGCCGGTCACTAGCATGCATTTGCATCGGTGTGTAGTGGACGCTAAAACACTGGATGCTCCCTAGAAGTCCCTGAAAGATTCCGACTGGCTGGGATGGCGGGGTTGAAACTGTGGTATAAAGGATGTTTGATAAATGTCCGTATATTGCCTACCCTGGAGAAGATAATCACACTTCCATTTCAGGCTCCATCGCTTTCTACTAAACTCATGGTAGCAGTTAGCTGGGTTATTATGGAAACCAGTCCTTTTTTGGATCGAACAGTTGCCCATCGTGTTGTTGGTGACGAGTTGTGTAAGCACTGTTTTTGAATTGCCACTCAGTAATGCTACGAGCATCACTACTTGTAAGCTCCACCTGGAGCTTGATCTACTGAGCTTCAATGAGCATTCCAAACACGAGTTGAAAGGCGCAGTGAAATGAACAATTAAAGCATATCTAAACTGATGGATGATTATTAACCGCTCAGTGATTCTTGTCAATATTTGTCAGCATTAATCAATCTCACAGTAAGCAGGATAAGCTCCAGAAACTCCCAATACAAGCTACCCTCCCTAGTGGAGGAGCTTCAAATCACCAGCTCTGGCAGCTTCACACCTAGGTATGGAGAACGACTTATCAGCAGCTTCTCACTGTTCCTGAATCAAAACCTCAAAAGGCCCGTACCCAGACCCTCTTTCCGTGAGTCATTGGCTCGCATCGTTACTCCATCCAAAAAAACACCATCTCGATCTCCGTCCTGCCCATGATGTAATCCCCTATGACGGCATAGAATCCCACCTTCGACGTCAACTTGCAATCATTGCTATTCACTTCTCGTACTTAACCACTCGCCCTTCCTCATCGGAGACCATTCCACTTTCAACCAAACTCTTCAACAATAACCCAATCCCGAACCTCTTTCCATACCAAAAATCACAGCAATTATGCCTGAGGGACGTCAATCACCAGCTCCTGAGCAGCAGAGCGGTCGCCAACAGCAGGATCCTCCTGGCTCTGGTCACGGTATCAACAAGGTTAATGACAAGGACCCTAAGGGCCAACTCGAGGTAGGAAAACAGCTGATTCATATTTTTAATCATGATGCTAACCATCTGCAGAACCTGTCGTCGAACCCTAAGGGTCTCACCGACGATATTGTGGAGCAGAAGTTCTCCAAGACTGAGAAGAAATAGTCAAGCCAAAAGAATAAGCCTGACGAAACAGTTCTAATGGTAATAGAACCAAAGATACCACGATGGCATGAATTGATGGGCAAGGAAATGCATAGAACTAATAAACCACGACTGAAATAATCGTTTCATTTAAATTACTATCCTCATCTCCATTGGACATGTCTGCGAATGCATAATGCCTCTAAATAAGCGATGTGTGAATGATGTAGATACAATAATGTGTGTTTTATGAATCACCGAATTGCCACTTTCACATGCCGCGTTTCCGTGTTCTCAAAGTGTAGCCTTTCATCCGACTTGCGAGATTCCTACTCACCATCAAAAGTAAACTGTAGAACTCATCTCAAATTTATTGATTGTGACATGCGTAAAAGTCGTAACAATTCGTTAACTAAGAGGCTGCAACAAGCCGTCATATGAATGCCTCATCAGAGCTCAAGAAATACCCCATTGCTTCCTCATTACTTCACATCTCCCCGATTTTAATAGCCTAGTGCTTCTCACCACCCTCAGGAGCGCTCACATTGGGGACATTGTCGGCAGAGGCAGCAGGAACTGATGTTCCGAGACTGCCCTGACCAGCCTCGGGAGCGGCGGTACCGGAAGTCTTCTCCTTGCCAAAGACCTTCTCGAGACCAGCAGCCTTGTAGGCGCTTCCGCCGTGCTCCTCCTTCTTGAGATCAGCAAGGCGACGAGCCTCAGCGTGCACCTCTTGGACTTGTCGGCTGCCTTCAGTGTAAAATTCAGCGATCTTCTTGCCGGTGGGTGTGTTGGAGGCCTTCTCAAAGTAAGAGCTGAGGCCGAGCCAGAGGCTGTTGGCGCGCTGAGTGATACCATAGCTCTCATCAGTGGCCTTGGCTCGGTCGGTAGCGTGGTACTTCTGGTCGAGACCCTGGAGGGTAGAGAAGAAGCGGTTGGAGACGTTGTGAGCGGCATCGAGGTCGAGGGCCCGCTGGATAGCGGCGTCGCCTACGACATAACCGTGGGCAAGGTACTCGGCCAGGATGCGGGCGCGGGGCTTCTCCTCCTGGGTGATCTCATCGGAGTCGCGGTCAGCGTTCTTTGTGGCTTGGTGGACATCGTCTTCGCCGTCGGCGCCAGCGCTGGTAACCTGAAGATGGTTGGGACCGAGTTGGGTGTTGTTGAGGAGAAGGGCAGTCTTCTTGGCAGTCTCCTTCTCGAAGATAACCTCAGCGGACTTGGTCTCGCCCTCTTGAGTGACCTTGAGATCAGCGATCTTTCCACTGAAGGATGTTAGCTGTTAATCAGGGAGAGAGGATGTGAGGAGGGCTCACCAGAAGCTGAAAAAGTCCTTGATCTCGCTGTCGCTAGTGGACGAAGCGATGTTCTTGACGTGGATAGTAGAGTTGGCAGACATGATGAATGCGTGGTTGTGTTTGTGGTTTGGTGGGGTTAATGGGGGTTATCAAGCTTGTTGTGTTGAAGTTTGAAGGCAGCAAAGGGCAGACAAGTGCTTTTAAAGAGTCAAGGCAAATAAAAAGCTGGAATGACGACACCGTGATAGATCGTGACGAGGCAACGAGGTAGTGGCAGTGTGAGCAGCTCCCTCATTCCCTCGAGCTCAGACGCTCAATTCACTGCGGGGCAGAGAGCGACGTCATCAACGGGTGCCATGTGTGATGGTCTGATATTGTACTTGATGAAAGCAACATGACCTCACACACAATCTAGGTGGCTAGACAAGTACCGCTTAGCAGCATCATGAATTTGTTGGGACTGATCTCTTCCATGGAGACCAAACTAGAACCTGTCACTCGTGGTTGCCCTTGCGTCGTCTCCTGTGGCGAGGTGATGAGACAATCTCAGACCAAATCAAGTTGCAGAAGAATGATTTGATCTCCTTCTTTCACATGTGAAGGACCCTTTTTCTTTTTTGATCTGATCGTCTTTGCATATGATCATCGAGGCTTATTCGGTACCTCACAAGCCATACAAACAACACCACGAGATTCACCGAACGCGTCTTGATACGCGTAATGGAAATGAAATAGCACCGCCTTCATTCTGAGGCGTTTATCTCTATTCCTGCTTTTTGAACTGTAACTGTAACTGTAACTGTGCCATTCGGAGACGCTTCATGTGTTGGGTTTAGCATCATTACCTAATCTGGGCGCTAACACACTCTCTGTACAGTAGTTCCCGTTGCGAACGGTGGGTTAGGTACCGTGAGCTGCTAATCTCCCCTTGGCGTATCAAAATGCTCAAGACAACTAAACGTGTGATCAGGTGTGAACATATGGAGTATATGATTATCGACTATCAAACTCAACCAAAGCCAACTTACTCCGTACACCATTGAATTCAATTGCCATTCATTGCTAAATCATCTGCTCTTCAACACCGCCTTTGCTGGATTTTAACGCCAACTCATCCGTCTCCATCCCATCGCATCAACCCCTGTCCATCAAGCGCTGATGGATTTTTCCAATGCGACTTCAATTTCCGTCCTCATCAATTTGCATCAATCCCCGTTGAACCTCGAACTAATGGTTCGTTCGCAGGGGAAAAGCTCATGCTATTATCATGCCATGATATCTATTCCACTATGGCCAGCATTGCCTGGCATCAGATATATCAACAACCTCATTATCACGCGACAACACCTTCTGTGATGCCTCGCTACTCTCTTTTAAACGCTTCCTCATATGGCAAAGTTGCTCCTTCAGCCCACTCTCCCGCTTCGCGAGACAAGCGTTGGGGGTCACACGCCAACTTGGCGATCGCCTCCATTGGCAAGGGTCGTTATCATCCTTGCTCAGACGAAAAGGCTGACCCGTTTCCATCTTCTCAAGTGAGCAGAACGAAGGGGCAGTCTCAAAGAACCAGAGGGAACTTGATGCTCCCGTGGCGCTCTCTAAACAGCCAACGTTGCAGCCAATGTTGCAGTCATATTCGTATATCTCACTGCATTAATGTATTGATTACGGGCTTTCATGGCGCCCCTCTCGTATTTAAACGGGATCCTTCACGGGCTTCCAGGCGGTCAAAGCGGTTCTCGCCTCCCCCAGACCGCATTGATTGAAATTTGCAACCCTAGCCCAGTCACTATCAACTTCTAACCTTGAAAGGAGCACACTATAGGCAATTGTTTCGCGCCAAGGAAACAAACTAAAAAGAACCCATATTCCCAGTTTTGTTGGCCTCACCTCTGTTGGTGATTTCACCGCTCTCGTGCTCACCTTTTCACTCTTTCAAGTATCGGCTGTTTTCGCTCAGAGGAGGAGAGCAGTATACATATATTGTTTAAAAGTTTTTGATTTCGCAGGTTCGGAAAACGTAAAGGTAATTCAATTCTTGGTGGAGTCATTTTGACAACTCAGCGTTAACAAAGAGATCAGAAACCTGCCATGCCTCTCGTTCCCAGCTCCGCACCGCTGCCCAGCAGCATGACCACTATTGCTTACTTGCGCGAGCAAGAAATCCTCAACATCGTTTACATCGGCCTTCTCGTCATTGAAGTTCTTATGGTTCTGGGCGTCATCACTATGGCTCTTGTTAAGCGAGTTAAAGTCAACCACCAACTCAAAACGATACGAGCAGCAACCACTTCCGCAAAATACGCCCCCTACCACTTTGCACATGCCGACACGGAAAAGACGATGTTATGATGAGCTGAAAGATGACGAGAAAAGAGATACGAAGAAGAACGACAACCTCAGATTGGCGCTTGACCACTACCGCGCACGATTACCACGATCATTGCATTTTATTCCTTTGTTCACAACATCAACACAACGTCTGCGCACATTTTTCTAGCAGAACAAAGAGGAGAGGAGGCTGTTCATTATCTCGCATGGTTTCAAGGCGTAATTGCGTTTGTTCACTTACAGCGAAAGATATGATTTACGACTATATATACCCAGACTTTCTAGTTAATGCCATTTACGTTTTAAGTTGCCTCTTTATCGCCAAAGCTGAAAAATTGTAACGCTGATACTAACGTCGCTTTTCAAACTTGAAAACTCACTAGCTGTAGTGCACTCTGCACTCATGGATCACGAAGCAACCGTAATCATGGATTCCCCTGACATTTTTGGCTACCGACCTAACCGTCGGTGCCCACACTGCAAGTTCTACCCTAAACACGGCGAGAATAAGGTATGCGAAGCCTGTGAGTCCCAGATGGGAAAAGACGAAATCGAAGCCTTTCTCGGAGGCGCAGAACGGAACTGGTGTGTTTACCATCTGAATCGACAAGGATTTCTACCTGGCCGCGCCGCTCTCGAGAATACTATTCGCGCTCGGTTAATTCAAGAGCAACGCTGCGTCCGCCTTTGTTGTGCCGAACCGAAGTTGCCTATCTATGTGCATTGCGAAGACTGTCGCGAGATGTTGCTCTGCAAAGGCATTCCCATCGCGGTTGCGAACAGAAAGGTTTATGAGCTTACACATCATGATTTTTTTCCAGACTACGATGACGACTCTTTCGCAGTAAGAGTTGCTAGAGGTGAGGTGAATATCTACAAAGAGGACTGGAACTGGGATTGCTCGTTGGCAAAGTTTGTGCATCCTGACCGTAAGAGCTTCAAAGGAAATACCAGCCCCGAGGAGATGGTCTGATAGATGCTTAGATCCAAGCCAAGAGACAACTATTACTCATTTCTAGTTATCTTACGGACTGATCCCGTGGATGCTCCAGGCTCAAGTGAGTCGTGGAGTTTGGAGGTGAAAGTTCAATCATCCAACTCAGGGGGGATGAACCCATCTGCCAGTATTGTGGACTATTCATACATAGAAGGTGTCATGTCCGAGGCATTTTGTTGGAGAGAAAAAAAAGTGCCTGCTTGTTCATGTACTCCTTGCTATCGTTCGACTCACTATAGACACACTCATCAAGTTGTCAATCTCAATTCTCATTGGAACCATAAACATCTACATACCTGAAGTAACTTTCCGATGGATCTCCCGCAGCTTTATGTTGAATGTTTTGAGTGAACTGTCAGATGTGATGTGATTATCATCAGTGCACCATCTGTCAACTCCTGCCCCTATCTTTGTATCGACTTTTAACGTCGTTGCATAGTCTAGACAGAACCTTGCTTGGTCTGGAAGGAGATGTCTTGATAGAAATACGGGTGCTGATATTTCCTAAGTGGTCTTCATTACTCTTGTATAACATGGCGAGATATATCACTGGTGTGTCGGGTTTCAATTGTCTATTTCTATCACCAATCTTCAGGGGCTGTGTTCAGCAGCGCCACGATGTCTCGTCATATGCACTTATAGCAAGATTATATACAGTAATGTTTGAAGCCATTAAACATTAATTTTAAGTGTCTCGTGAAACAAACAGGAAGTGTTGCATCGATTAGTTGGACATTGGCTCTGTTCTCTATCCTAAGTTGGGACCTATGCATTCACATTGCAGTGTCGATGCACAGTTTTAGGCACAGTGTTCTTCCCAATAAGTCGTGTATTAAATAGTATCACTGGGATTAATAAGTAGCCGTAAGTAATGAGCACAGGCTTGCTTATGCGGCTGGACCGATACGAACCCCGTCAAGTTTTCCACGGAAAATAATCACTGTGGTCACCACACATTCTGTAGAGGATCCCATAAACCTGGGAAAAGCTGGTCGAGGTAAGAAGACTCCGACATGGCAAAGCTGGAAAAGTCCAAAACCTCTTCAGCACTTGGGTCTTCAGGCGGTGTCATGGCGCGTAACTTCTCAACAATGTCCGTATGTTGGGCCAAACAGATATCACCCAAATCCCAAGCATGCTTCTCTTTGTGTTCACGAAGAGCCGACAATAAGTCCGAAGCTATCTTCAATGAGCTGCTTTGAACCAATCCGGCTGTTGAGTTTTCTGTCTCCAGTGCGCATCGGAGAAGGAAGCTGACGGTTGTTGAAAATGCAAAAGCGCTGCTTGGCAACCAGCAATCAGCCAAATGTTCGGGCTGTAACTCCTGAGTTAAGATGAGAATGTCCTCTGCAGTTCTCCGAGCTTGCATATAACGGTTTAGCAGGCGACTATCCCCTGTATCACGAACTCGCTTCTCAGCTTCAAGTTCGATTCTCTGCAATAGGAGTCTGACTGTCAGATATGACAGGCGAAGGTTGGCAGCACCAGGAATTTTTAGGTTGTTTCCACGAATGACAACCCGGCGGATCTCGTCGCTTAGAGTCTCTATCCAATTATTCAGAGCTAGTTCTAGATGAGTCGTATCTATGGATTCATCTGAAAGGCTGAATTGATGAACGTGTCTCAAGTGTAAGTCCAGAACCTCGGTCAAGCCAACCAGAGCGATGTACACCGAAGCGTTGAGGGCCTGCTCTGAAGAAGATCCCTCTCCACAAAGATTTTCGACGAGAGGCTGGGGCACATCGTTTAGAGTCGGAGAGATAAGCGGTGGCGTTCCATGCGAAAGACTCAACCTGTCTACACGTTAGAGCTACAAATGGGGGATATGAACGTGACATTAACATACCATTTATCGTGAATCAGCAGAGCCCACCATATCTTCAATCTTAGGTTCTTCTCAGACTGCGGTATTTCCCAAGATATTGGGCTGTGGTTGAGACCCAGTGAATGTGCCATGGCGACTGAAGACGCCAACAAAACACCATTTCCTATCAGAGCAGTTACTTCACGACCACCAACATTCAGAATCAAGGCTTCTATCGTGGATATGCCAGGAGATCTATGTATTTGGGAATAAGCTGCCTCAGTCGCAAGATTCCAGATGAAGCGCCCGTCAGGACATCGATGGCGGGAAAGAACAGTAGAGCTATTCCAGAAGGTTATTGAGTGGGCGTACAGGCCACCGAGAAGCGCTGGCGATATGGCAGATTTGTTTTCTCTATATTGCTTACGGAAATGTGCTTCGTCAAGAAGAGGAAAGCAAGAATTAGCCTTGTTAAAATAACTGAGCCATATTAGTAATAGTAGCCCCAGTCTATCAAAGACTTACACGTCAAGAAGATCACTAGCAAAAGGCTCCAATATCTTCTCTATAAGCTGCAATCTTTCCTCTGCAAAACTGAGGTTCGAGTCCAACCCAACTGGCCGTTTCTGTACAGCAGTAAACAGCACAGGTCGAGACCTATTGCCTATGGCTGGCCTGATAATACGTGAACCTCTTGAGGCGCTAGGCATGGAAGATAGGTAGTCCGACAAAACCTGGTTATCGGAAGTGACTGCTGGCCCAACTATGTGAAGATTATGTGGTTGCTCGTCGTTTGAGCCCAATGCCAAAGGTGACTCCTCCGATTGAGCGTTTTGTTGGACCCATTCTGTGCTTTTTGGCGCAGTGTGAGAGACTTTGGACAATTGATACGCACGAGAAGTGGTGTTTCTCGACGAGCTGTCAGGCGCTGAAGTCAAGGCTGGTTCTACAACAGACACTGGCTGCTCGATAGTAGAATTGTCTGAGTTGGATACTACCGGAGGCCCAGATGCCAGGTTAAGACGGGGACTTCTAGTTGTCGACAGCCTTGCTTGTCTCCGGCGCCGAGGAGTTTGGGAACCTGAGCGAGTCTCCGTGGGAAAGATGCATTCCGTGCGATGTGCCCGGCACATGAGGCAGCAGCTGGAAGATGCCTCGGATTGGCAGCGGGACTTGCGTTTTCGGCATGGGATACAGGCCGGCCGAAGATGGGACCTGTATGGTCGTTCACTGGAAGTTCCCTGCTGCATTTTGGTATTTAGTATCCAAAATGTAAGATGCCTCGCTGTAAGTTGATGGAGAATACTTTCCGCGGAGTGTGGTGAAGCTGGTGTTGATAAGAGAAGTTGACTTCCCCGCGGGAAAGCAGCGACACAGTCCGCATACAGTGCATATAACAGTGCTAGTATAAGTCGAACATGTTCTAAGGAGAACAACGGATTTCCGACGAATTAATAGACTTATTATGTGTTTATATTGAGGTGAATAGTTATATTTGACACTGACACCTACTAAAATCAACCGGTGAATAACTATCGATGGCCCAGTCCCCTTGCCGTATCCTCTTATTATGTCCTATCTCGCAGTCACCGGCATGTGCTATCGAAGGTGCTGCTGAGGAAGTATGTGACTCGAGATGTAGAGTCATCTCACGAGTAACTAAAATAGCACCATTGCCGTCGGTTTTGTGTGGGAACATTTCTTCCGTGCTATCATTCTTGGTGTGTGCACCACCAATGGCGTGACTCGTCAATCCAAATGCGGTGTTGCCTTTTGACTTGCTCTGTAGGTAGCCATCCTTAAGGTTCTGGTTGTAACTTTTGAGCGGGATGGACCCTCCTGTAATCTTGGAGCCGCTCCATCCATAGTAGGTCTTCGAACTTCTTCGGCCACTCGAGAGTCTCAAGGCATGGTTGAGCCAGGGGACCTTTTGAATGAGCTGGCGAAGACAAGGGATTGTGGAACAGACGATGAGAGATGCCAATTCAACTTGGGACCATATCATGGGCTCGGCGAATTCATCTAGGCACTGTTAGAAGCGGCAAGGAAGTTGTTTTACATGACTTACAAGTAGCATCGGGTCCAATTCGAGTGACAAAAATGATGCGGATAATCGATGTAACGCAAACCCTTTCATGGTAAGTTAAGGCTATCACAAAAGAGAGTGCCAACTTACAATAAACCAAGGAATAACATGGCAATCAAGCCCAGCCTCTTTGCCACAGGAAGATGCAATCTCCACATCGCAGGAATAGGTTGGATAAAGAGGAACAAGTCGGAACACATGTTGAATACAAACCAGTCATAATTCGTTATTACACGAAGCCCTCGGACATGCTTTTTGGTGACTCACCGTACACCACCAGAGAACACGAAGATCAAGGCACTTGGCGTGTACTGGACGGGGTACTACATAAGCTGCCATGACAGGCCGGCATTGGAAGATAACAATGAGCGCTTCTTCTATTGCCTGCATCGCTAAGAAGACAATAAGGCATTTGTTAAGGATCCGAAGAACAGGCTGAGGGTTAATTCGAAGATATAACACGGCGAATGACGATTTTGCACAGCCGATACCAAAGCTAAATGTCGCGGAGCATCCTGTCGTATACTATAAACTGCGGTTAGCAGAAGGAGCAGGACTGGGGAGAAATGACCACTCACTCTGAGGAATTTCTGAAGATTTTGGTTCGACACTTCATTCATATGCTTCCCGAATCCCACTTTCGCAGCTATTTCGTGTCAGTCCGTCTCCTCCATCATATTAAGCTGGAGGGCGTGGAAACTTACAGAGAATTGTGCATGTACAGAGTCTGGTCAAAAATGCCTAGCGATCCCATGTTAGTGGTTTTGGAAAAATACGCGAGACATGATCCCGTCATCTAAGAAATACTACCCATGCTGCTGTAATCAAGTCTGTTAAATTGTCAGTCCTGTCATTGCTGGATTCTTCGAATCACCCAGGCCTTACAGTCATCTGTACCAATCGTCCTCAAGCTGGATCTGATCAATAAGCGAGTACCAATAAATATCGTAGTAAGAGAAATGACCGTTATCGATGATGCGAGCAATGCCCCTGACAAGTCATCTCCCGCCATGACAGGTTTGCTATGAGTCTTCTTCTTCTTCTTTTCGAAACGACGATCTACCCTCTTTGTAATTTCGAGTCTTCTTCAACGGCAGTGGCATTTAGTGGAAGGTTTCAGTATGGAGTGTCTGTTTCTGGAAGCTCAAGGTTGTTCTTCATATATATGAATACTTTTGCACTGCCAAGGCTACACCAAATCCGTCCAAATGAGTGAGAAGCTGGACACAAGCTCCCCTGAGAGAATTACAGACAGCTGTATTGGGTGGAAGAACAGTAGTGGTAAACGAGGCGCTAAGCTGCGTCCTCTCACGTCTTGTGATTTCGTGATGGAATGCAGTGACAGAAAACTGGGAATAAGGCCATATAAGTCGTATCCCAATCAACCTTTCCGTCTCCGGGCTTGATTTCAGGGACTTCAGAGTCAAATTATATCATTCTAAAGAGCATTCTATCGTGCCAATGCATTCATATAAGAATCTAGTCATGCCAGTAGCCTACCGGGAAAGCTATCTGTTTGAGCCGTCGGCGGGAAATACCTGGGGAGACAAGTAACTGTCCGTAGCTGCAACTTACAGGCAGTACAGTGTCTGTAACCGTGCACTATATTTCACAAAGACGAGGATGATGCACTTGTTGGTCAGAATCCAAACGAAGGCGCCGTTATGATGGTGGTTGTTTAAGTTTCAGCCACACGAGTCCGTTAGTTTTCGTGCCAATATGAGCATGGACAGAATGTCTCTTGGTCACCCATGGCTGAATTGGGCTTGATAGTGACCTATCGATGGAGATAACCGAAGTATTTTAGTCTTACAAGGTAATTCTTCCAATACGCATTCGACAATATGACATTAAAGTCTGCAACGGCCCCAACGCCATCGAAGATCAATTCCCCAAACTTCCAGAATATTTCTTAGCACTCGGGGAATGTATTTCTATTATGAGGCAGTGTCAATCGATGCCCTTTATATTCAGCACATGCAGCTGTCTCTACGAGTTCAATATCTTGCATGAGAATACCTGCCAGTTTCTGTTACATGTGGCTTAAGCATAAGATCACAATATCTAAGGAACACAACGCCGAATTCTGTCAACGAATTTGTTGCTGTTTATCGCAAGGCCAACGTAGGGGAGCACTGGGGGGTTGGCTGATCCCAATGGAGATGCAGCTGAAGACATGGTTGCTGAGTCCTCACAACTCAAGAGACAAATCATGCCCGTCACCAGGAACCAGCGTAAAGCATCTGGCTGTAACAGGCTAGCAACTCGCAAAATATCATTTTTGATGCACATTATTGGCATTAGAGTGCCAAGAAGTTGACTTCTGGGCAAGGTGAATTGCTGGGATCTTCCTGACGTCGTGTTCTACAGAGAAAGTTTTTTCCTGGCTCGAACAGCTTCCATGATAGTCATGTTCTTGAGTCATGATACTATCTTTGTTGGATGTTGAAGAGGGTTCCGAGCTACCTACTGCAACTCATTGCCATGAAGCGTCTATTCATAGGAACAGCAATCCCTTGCATGTGCTACCTAAGAAAGCTTTGCACCCAGGTGCTAAAGTAAAATGGCGTAATGAGCTTTGAGCCATGAATTCGATGCTGCAGAACATGTGCTCATTCCTAGAACATCCAAGTCTCCCATCCTAAAAAACAAGAACGTTGCTGAGATCGACAAAGGCAAGGGGACTTTGCTCTGATCTCTCAGCCCCACAACGGCCGCTCTCCCGCTGAGGATCGTCCGATGATATCTGGGGAATGAGGTCGATCAGGTAGCGACTATGTGACGTATGATGTTCCCGAGTCTGATGAGTGCAGCCAAATCTCTTCTAGGAGGGCCGACGTATACACCACTTTGGATGTGGCCGATCTGGCAACCCGAAACAATGTTCTAAAAATGCGAGATCCCTGTTTTCAGCTTGTGTCATCTTAGCCGAATCATTGCGATGTTTCTACTTTGGCCTTGAGTTCGACGGCCTGATTTCATTACTGTATGTAGCCGGTAAATGTAGGCCTTACGCTATGTATCCTACACGCGCCTTTAACGTGTCTATCGTCTTATCTTTGGGCACTCGTTCGTTAACAGAGAAGGGAAATTTAGACGTTAGTACTCTCGTTAATATGATCGCGCATCTACGATTGCCCTTCTTGCTAGCTAGTGATCATGTTATTGTATCTGGTGCCGCTGGCTATGTGCTTGCTATTAGCCAGTGTATCATGCTAAAGTGCCTAATAATATTTGATAACCCTGCTCCTTTGCAGGAGATTGATATGAAGGAAAATATTGAGAAAATGAAGAATGAGGAACGAATCTACTCTTTGTTGCGCGAGAAACCCCACCCCTATATTCTTATAAGTCCTCTTTGTATTCCTTAGGGTATCTTTCTCCTTAGGTAAGCTATGATACTTAACGATTGACTTGAAGAGTGTTCTAGTAAGCCGTTACCGGAATAGATATAGGAGCGGTGGATCAGATAACTCTTGAGTGCTTTGACTTGGCTAGAAAACCTTGGTCTGATTTATGGGGATCTTCGGTCTATAAATATCTTTCTTACTGTCCGCGGTGATGAGGGTGCCATCTAACTGGGGGATTTTGACTGCGTGGTTGAGAAGGGATCCTAGTTACTTGCTTTAAGCGAACTGTTTTGTAAAGTACTTAAGAACTATGAATTGATAGAAGGGAGTGCTATTACCGAGTAATTCTCTCTTGGTTCCTGTATTTATATAATTCGATTCTAGAGAATTCCTTGGTATAATCTCGACCTACTAATATAAGTTCAGAAGATCATGAACGGTAAACTCCTAGAGTTGTTTTTAGATGCCCTCTTTGGGGAGTTAATATCCAGGTGCTGGATCGGTGACTTTGAATCTGAATACTTAGTTGAATAGGAGATTATATAGCTGCTATAAAATAAGAGGGGACTTTAAGTGGTTAAAAAAATGCTAAGCTTAATAAACCTTGACTTGATCTTAATATTGGAGTAAGAGTGTATTGAGTTTCTGAAGAAGAAGAATAGGGCGATGTAAGGGGGAAGCAGAGATCTGTATCTAAGAAGTCGTGATAATCAGCGCCATTTTCTCTTGCGCCTACGACTTCCAGGAATAAAGATAGCTGTGAACCGACGCCTAGATTATCCTAATCCTGATCGATTCAATAATCGAAAGCGAAACATAGCCTATAACCGGAAACATTGGTTTTGGTTACCTGATATTGCTATTAAATGATCGAATAACTTTCTAACCCTAAGAAATAAGACTAAGCTGAATAAGTGCACTATTCTTAGAATACCCCAATAAAATGTTTCCTAATATGGTATACGTTATAAATAAGGACTACATTATTAAACGGAATATATGTACTGAAGGCTGAAGAACGTCCTTTATTTAAGATAGTTCTCTTCCCTAGCGTTTATTTCCATTTTGTTATCCATTAAACTTTCAATGTTTATAGCCTTCAGTACATGAGTGATGTTGATGGTGTCGCCCTGGCTGTTGTATGTAATCCAGAAATTTCTCTAGAAGAAGAACTTTATATAGTTAAACGACTTGGGTATTTTTCCTGGTCTGGTCATCTATATAAGGTGAAGCTTCTTCTTCTTGGTGTTTAGACTTACTCTGTTATTTGTAGATTCACTCATAAAGCTAGCTGTAGGGTCTTGTGTAGAAGAGAGCGAGATATTGGGAGCCCACTATGTATAATCTCCTGACTCCTAATCTACCCATTTAGGAATTTGGCGAGAGGAAGCTAGAGGGGGTGTGGCTCAGGGGAAATTATAAAACAACAGCTAAAGAATACTAACTCTTATTATCTGTCTAAATTACCAAAAGAACATCTTAATATAGATAAACCCTATAAAAACTTCTCAAAAGACTTAGCTGTGTCAGTGATTGTCTGCTCGATAGGATAAAAGTCTTGTCCTGTCACTTTGACTGCCTTCGAAGCATCAAGAAATCTTTCCTCAGGAAACTTATAGCCGGAAAAGTATCCCTGCCCAGGATTTCCAGCCTTTATAATGTCTTGTCTCTCAGGATATGCTTTGCGAAGAACGTCTGCAGCAGCCTGGGGAGGAACAAGTCCCGAAGCTAACAGGAAGCGCTCCCCGTTTGCCTTGTCGGGGTGGTCGACGCTGAACACAGCAACTCGTGCAATATCACGAACATCAACATAGCCAGGATTTGGAGTCAATGGCTTGGGGATCTCTTGACCCGAAAGTACCTGCCAGATAAAGGCAGTTGTTCCACCAATCTTTGAGATGGATTCCAGGCCTGGTTGCGGTCCCATAACAAAACTTCGACGACATCGTTAGATTTGCTTAGTAAACTGGTAGTGTCTGGGGATGGCTTACACTGGGTTGAGAGCAGTCATGGTGAAAGGGGGCCTTCTTTCGTCGCGGAACTTCCAAAATGCCCTCTCACTTGCCACCTTGCTCGCAGCATAGATCAAAGGGCTGGGAGATTCCTTTCCGAGTTTCTTAACAGCAGCCAAAGCTTCATCATTCCAATCTGCTTCTGTAAATCTAGCAGGTGCTTCTTTACTACCATTAATGATAGAGGCAATAGAGGACATAAGCACAACCGATTTAACGGACGACTCGGTGATGGCAGACTCGAGAACACCCAGCGTTCCCTGAATAGCAACTTCAAGGACAGGTTCGGGGTCCGTAAAGCTGAGACTCACTCCAGCAGCAAGGTGTGCGATAGCATGAACACCTGATATCGTTTGTGAGATCCAAGTTGTCACAGACAGGAGAGACACTTACCCTTGACTGCGGCACCGAAGGCTCCGGATGCGACAATGTCTGGAACTTCAACAATTTCAAGATCTTTGTCATATGAAGACAGAGCCCTGAGTAGGGGATCTGCTGAAGACTTTGAGCGAACAGTTCCACGGACAGCATAGCCCGCCTTTAGAAATGCTTCGATGACGGGCCCGGCAATATAGCCATTCGCACCAGTCACCAGGACAATTGGTTTGCTGGACATGATTAATCGAGAATGAATATGGATATATAGTTAAATAGTGTTGAGGTTATCTCTTATGGTAATTAAGAATCTCCTGAAAGGCCATCCTGCCCTCTTTTATGTCCTTACGATTTATACTGACAAATATCGATACACCTAGCTCGTGAGGCTACAACAAGTTTACACGACATTCGGACCTGGCCGTAAGAATGCCGACCGAAAGTTGAATGGCGGGCCTCAAGCAGCTTTCGCGTCATTACTGGCGCTTCGGCCTCGGAGGAGCGTGTGTAAGAAGTTGTTGGCGGAAGAGGATGAATATCCTAGAAACTCTTTATGATGTGTAAGCACACTAATTGTTGGGGCCGCTGGAGAAGTCAGGGCACTAATGCCGATTACTGATCACCCGAGACTTCAACAACAGCCAACAAGTTTTATCAGCCCTCTAGTACAAAGCTTCGTAATATGTTGATCGGAGGTCTTAGTAAATAGAAACTGTTTGGAACCGAGCCGTTTCCGTCAGGGCTTTGATATTACTGATCTTAAGTCTCATCGTCTTAATGTTCTAGGGTGGGCTCAGGGGAAAGTATGGTTGGACCTAAATTACCCGCAGCCTGATACAGAAAATCGAAGCGTGAGACTAATATGCTATACGGAAATACGGATAGAACCGAGTTAATTCGAATGTTACGAGTCGATCAGAACGTGGAAACTGATACGTTGCTGGGAATGGTACGCAGGCCATGACACGCACGTGACCTCGCGATCTGTAGTGCTAACCGTATGACGCAACAAGGCAATCACTCACACCAAGTTTGCGACAAGTTGCGCGCTCACTCAAAATCACCACGTTCAGGTCAATTCACATTATGACACTAAAATGGTAGGTCGCAAACGTCCTGCGACAAGGGCGAGCGCTCGGAAGGGAGCTGCAG
Source organism: Fusarium gaditjirri (assembly GCA_013266175.1). Taxonomy (NCBI): domain Eukaryota; kingdom Fungi; phylum Ascomycota; class Sordariomycetes; order Hypocreales; family Nectriaceae; genus Fusarium; species Fusarium gaditjirri. The sequence continues at coordinate 115,675 of JABFAI010000287.1, forward strand.
CTTCAGAGCCAACTGGAGGAGAGATCTACCAGGATATGCTCGCGGAAGCTGGTGTGAATTCACGGGATCGCTCATCACCAGAACGACCTTTAAAGCGACGTCGTGCTGGGCCAAGCAGAGTAATATCGGAACCAGGAAAGACATCAGAAGCAGCGCCCAAGCAAACAGAACCAAGCAAAGCACCTCCGGCCCAAGTCGCGGACAAGGAAGAGGACGACGACGATGAAGACGAGGACATTGAGTTTGAAGATGTTGCCTTGCCCCAGCCAACGATGCAGACCATGGAGCTAGAATCAGATGATGACGACGACGAGGATATCATGTTCGAGGATGTGGACTTTACTGCACCTCTCCAGGATTTAGGCAAACCGGAAGAACCAAAGTCGCTAGAGCTCAATCTTACAGCGCATCAAGCATCTACAGCTCAGGTAAAGAAGACTGCCGAAAGGCGCAAGCCAATTAGCAGAGAGGAGCGCAAGACACGGGTGGATATCCACAAAACACATCTCCTATGTCTGCTGTCACACGCTGCACGTCGCAATCATTGGTGTAATGATGGCAAAGTACAAGACTATCTGCGACCGCATTTAACGGACAAGACAGTCAACTACCTCACCCCCGGCGCACACCTTCCGCAATTTGGAAGGACCGAGAGTTTGAAAACTGGTCTCAAGCAGGCAGAAGGTGTATGGAAGACAAAGTATGAAGTTACCGAAAGGGGTCTAAGGCGTGCTCTGTGGGCAGAAGACCTAGAACAGCTGAAAGATGTAAGTCCATCGCACAATCAGGAGGCCTCGGCTGACAGATGCATAGTATGAACCACCAGATGATATGGAAAGCTGCTTAGATCGTGACGATTTCCGAGAAGCGGCAAAAAGGCTACAAGGGTCTAGAGACGTTGGAGCACAGCTATATTGCGCCCTTCTACGAAGTGTTGGCGTACAGGCACGGTTGGTGTGCTCTCTACAACCTCTCGCATGTACGTCTGGAGCCCCATCTATGCCGAAACCGAAGCAAAAGCCGAAAAAGCGCTCAACAATAGAAGAGAAGAATGCACAAGTACGAGCTACAATGGCGAAATACCAAGAAATGGCCAGTGCTGGATATGGTTCACCTACTGGCAGTTCTTCAGCACGTCGGCGGCTGGGGCACCCAAACGCAACATCATATAATTTTACACCGACGATATCTCCTCCGAAACCCCAGCCAACGTTTGAAACTCGCAAACGAATAAAAGAATCCTCATATCCCGTGTACTGGGTCGAGATCCTTGATGTCGGACATCAGAAGTGGCAACCGGTAGATGCTGTGGTTACTCATACTTTTTGGAAGCCGAAAGCCTTGGAACCACCCATTACTGATAAAGAGAATTTCCTTTCTTACGTGGTAGCATTTGATGAGGATGGGACTGCAAAAGACGTTACAAGGAGATATGCGAAGGCTTATACAGCAAAGACCCGAAGATCGAGAGTCGACACTGCTTGTGAAGGCGGTGATGTTTGGTGGAGACGGGTCATGAAACTCTACGGCCGGCGGCGACGGACAGATCTCGATCAGATTGAGGATAACGAACTCGTAGGTATCGAGGCGAGAGAGCCCATGCCAAGGAATGTACAGGACTTCAAAGATCATCCAGTCTTTGCGCTTGAACGACATTTTCGGCGCCATGAGGTTCTTGTTCCTGGAGCTACGCCTTCCGGAACAGTTGCTGCAGGTAGTAGAGCATCGCTCGAGAAGATCTATCGGCGGAGAGATGTTCGGATTGCGAGGAGTGCAGATAAATGGTATCGTCTAGGTCGGGAAGTGAAACCATTGGAAATACCTGCGAAGTGGCTGCCAAAGAAGGCTAAGCCAAAGAACCCTCTGGATGATGATCAAGATGATGATGCCCAAGGAGATGCTGGGACACCCATCTACACCGAGGATCAGACAGAGCTGTACGAACCGCCCCCAGTGCGGAATGGTGTGGTACCGAAGAACAAGTTTGGAAACATCGATGTTTATGTCTCAAGTATGATTCCCAAAGGAGGAGCTCACATTATCCACGAACATGCAGCACGAGCAGCGTTTATGGCCGGAGTCGACTATGCACCCGCTCTTACCGGCTTTTCATTCAAAGGACGACATGGCACTGCCGTGTTAACTGGCGTGGTGGTCGCAAAAGAGTACGAAGAAGCAGTGCGGACTATAATTGATAGCTTGGGTGATCTGGAGCAAGAGGTAGAGGATGAGCGAAGAAGACACCGCGCACTCAAGGCTTGGAGGAAGTTCATGATGGCGCTACGTATTAGAGAGCAGATTTGGAGTGGTGTGGATGCAAATGAAAGAAAGGCAGCGGATGATAAGGCGGCCAAAGAGGCACAGCTGGATCAAGAGATTGAGGATGCGCCGAGCGATGTTACTGAAGAGTTTGACATGGCAGATGATGACGACGATATGGGCGGAGGGTTTTTGGTGGAATAGCGGTTAGAGTGAAGAATAAAGACCCATTACTGTCATTTTCTGCAACAGGGCAGTGTTGAAGACGCGTTTCGGTTTGTATATTGGAGGACCGTTGCAATCAAAGCCGGGTCATTTTTGGCCTCCCGGTCTCGTACAGCGGCAAACGGCATCCCGTCGGCACGATTTTGAGGACCGGTACCGAGAAACGGAGACGGAGACAGAAACGGAGACCATGCCATGCTTTCGAATCGTGTTAGGATTTGATATAGAGTAGTATTACGAAAATGAGGCTGCGCAGCTTCTGTGATTTGTTTGTTACACATGAACCCTGGCACTTTTCTCCAGACGTTCAATATCTAGACAAAGGGCAAGAGTTGAATGTGGAGGTCCTCGCCACCAAGTCTAGTCAAGAACAGAGCTTACGTTCCAAGTTTCTATGTTCGATTACAGCAAGTATCTTCCTGCCCTTCGTAAGAGTTGGCATCGCTCATTTGTCTTTTCTAGAAGAAAGCAACACGGCCTAGGACAAGATGATGACAACATGCCTTGGTGCTTAGCCAAGGTGGTCATTCTGAGGCTGTAAAGCATATATATCATGTTTGAGTATCATCTTCGTCGACACTGTCGCACAAAGTGGAAGAGGTATCCCCTCTTTTCCGGGACCCTTAAAAACACTGTAATCGGGCACCGAGGTCAAGATATTTGCCAAGTGCAGAACGCGACGCTACAAGGGTTGGCATTCTTGGCTGACAGCGTTGACTTGTATAATCGGCTTGATTTTTGGCCCGATCTCCCGACGTGAGCTTTGTTTCATTGCAAGCGGAACCGATTCCTTCGAGCGAGCAGATTCTCATTGGATGGATACATGTCTTGTCATTTCAATGGTCCTCGCGTATCGCTCTGAATCGATTTCCTATCTGGACCTAGTTCGTGGTGTGTCGAGGAAAAGGAAGAATCATAGATTGAAATATCGTGACACCCACAACAGGGTGGGCCGCGTGTCGAACAGCACAGCCGAGATGAGTGGATAAATGGACGATGCTGACGCTGCTGTAAGATGCAGGATGCCCTCAGTTGGCGAAACAAGGGGGGGAAAGAGAAAATGTTGCAATTGGGCCTCGTTTATAAAATCGTATTCCGTATCTCGCAAATACAAACCCAATTCTGCGGGCCGCTCACTAACAGGGTACTCGTAAGTTATTGTGGTGGCAGTCATGCTACGCCAGTATGGACCGGAGCAAAGTTACGGATTCCCATCCGGGTGTGTCTCAGTTATTTCCCCTGACGTGATGCTCCAGGAAGTCTATAATGTTATCAGCCTTCATATCGTAGAAAGATTGCGAGAATCCTATATCTTGAGCGATTTCTGTATCTAGAATTATTTAGGTTGCTGAGGTCTTCAAGTCAATAAAAGAAAGAAACAATGGCCCGGTGGTCAAATGCATGCAGGGCACTTTAGGGAATGGCTGTCCCCACCCCACGGCGCCAGGACCTATCTCCAGGGGCTCATGTAGCCGTCTCTTGGTGGATTCTTTAGTGCCTGTGGAGGTATTACTTTAAATCAGCCTCGACACCTCGTCACTGCTAACTAGCTGCGGCGAACTTAATTAACTTGATCCAACCTTACGATGCAGAGGATGCATCTCTAGCAGCACTTTACCTCTCCGAATCAAACTTTTATGTTGAAAACCGAGAACGTAATTGCATGAGGCAGTCTCTCTACGGATACACTTCTCCGTTCTTCTTTTCACTCGCCCCCGCGGGATAACCGCGTTTCTGTCCTGTTTCAAAACCCAAAGTCATCATCATGACTTTCCTCAAACAGGTCGGGACCCTTATGGGCAAGAATTTTCGCATTCTTTTAATGCGCCATCTTGCACTATGCATCTGGATGGCCTTCATCTTGCCCATCTTCTTGGCCGCGCTCTTTAGCTTTACAAAGAACCTCCTTGTTCCTCCAGCAGAATTCGGTATCGGCAAACCAACACCGCTTATCGACCTCAGCGATGCCATTAAAAAAGCAAGCAATAGCGGACGCAGGAAATTGGTCCTCGTCAACAACGATTTCACGGGAGGAGATATTGGTCGGGTGTTCAGCACTGTGACGCAACAATTCGAAGATGCCGCCAACTTTGTAAACGTCAACTTTGAGGTTGTCCCTATCAAACAGGAAAAGGATTTGAGGGCAGAATGCCCCAGTAACTTGAGGGGATTGACAAGATGCTTTGGTGCTGTTGTCATGTTTTCTTCGCCTGATCAAGGCCCTGGGGGCATTTGGAACTACACCATCCGGGCTGATGGAGACTTCATACGCGCAGGCGCAAAATTCGAAGTCAGCAAATCGAACGACCAGCAGATCTATATTATCCCACTTCAGCACTCCGTCGACAGAGCTATCTCCCTCGCCAACAGGTCCAGTGCTAACTTGAACGGCACCCAGGAATACCCTTATACCAGCATGACCCCTGAGGAGCGTGACCGACAGATTCGTAGACAGTTCCAAAAGGTTATAAAGGGCTGGATGGGTGTTGCATTTCTGGGAACTGTCGTCTGGGTCACATATCATCTCACCGGTTTCATCGCTACAGAACGCGAAAGTGGCATGTCCACTTTGATCGATGCCATGATGCCAGTGCGAAAACCATGGCACGCCATGGTCGCAAGAATAATTGCGCACCACCTTTCGTTCTCTCTCATCTACCTACCAGCATGGATTATTGGCTCCATTATTGTTCGCGGTGGTGTTTTTGCCAAGACCAGTGTTGGCATTGTCCTCGTTTTCCATGTTCTCACTGGTCTTGCGTTCTCGTCTATATCCATGTTGTTTGCGTCCTTCTTCCGAAAGGCCCAGCTGAGTGGTATCACCGCCATCCTGGTCGTCGCCCTACTCGGAATTCTTTCGCAAACCCTCACTTCTCCGGGCACTGTCCCTGTCGCCGTTCTTTCGATCTTCTTCACCCCCAGCGCCTTCGTGTTCTTTATCAGCAACATGGCAAGTTTCGAAGAGCGCGAAATGCCGACTAACTTGCTGAAAGTGGCCCCTGAAAGCCCTTCAAAGCTCCCAGGCATCGCTATCTGGGTATTCTTGATCGTCCAGATATTTGCTTATCCATTTATTGGAGCTTTTATCGAGCATGCTCTGTATAGCAATGAAACAGCGGGTCGGAAGATGTTGCTTAACCAGACAGATATGGACCGGATGGGTAACAATGCTGTGCAACTGCGACAATTCTCAAAAACGTACAAGCCTAGCATCTTTTCAAGGATGTTCCGCCGAGGTCCCAACAAGAAGCCTCCTGTTCTCGCCGTCAACGGGCTGGATCTCGATATTGGCCAGGGGCAAATTGTCGCACTTTTGGGTGCCAATGGCAGTGGAAAGAGCACGACGCTCGATGCTATCGCAGGCATGAACAAGTTGACGAGTGGATCAATCGAAATCGACGGCAGAGGTGGCCTTGGTATCGCTCCCCAAAAGAACGTGCTCTGGGACGACTTAACGGTGGAAGAGCACATTAGAATCTTCAATCATCTAAAAGCGCCCAACGCCAGGGCTACCACACAAGAGATTGAAGATCTGATCAGATCCGTCGACCTCTATAAGAAGCGAAAGGCTTTTGCAAAGACTCTCTCGGGTGGTCAGAAGCGCAAGCTTCAACTGGGACTCATGTTGACGGGAGGAAGTGCCGTGTGCTGCGTTGACGAAGTCAGCAGTGGCATTGACCCGCTGTCAAGACGAAAGCTTTGGGACATCATTCTGGCTGAACGCGGTAGACGCACCATGATTTTGACCACCCACTTTTTGGATGAGGCTGACCTACTTGCCGACCACATCGCCATTCTTTCTAAGGGCACTCTGCGCGCAGAAGGCTCCTCGGTGGCCTTGAAGGACAGTATGGGCGGTGGTTACAGAGTTCATGTTCCCAAGGACATTGGCATTCGAGAAACCTCAGACATTGATCAAGTTGCAAAGAAGGATGCCTTCGACCTCATCACATACACTGCCCCCACCTCGCAACTCGCAGCTGTTGTCATCAAGAGTCTTGAAGCCGCTGGTATCACAGAATATCGCTTCTCGGGGCCGACTATCGAGGATGTTTTCCTTCAGGTTGCTGAGGAGATCAGAGATGAAGAAGCGTTCCGCAACGCAAACCACGCCTTGTCTGTCCCGTCATCCGAAAAAGTCACCTCCAAGGAGAAGCAAAGCGAAAAGCCAGGTTTGGCACTTACAAATGGACAACGAGTCGGATACGTAAAACAAAGCTTGATTCTATTCCGCAAGCGCCTAACTATTCTAAAGCGGAATCGAATTTTGTATATGTTTGCCTTTCTTCTTCCAATCTTCGCCGGTGGATTGACTACCCTTTTTATCATTGGTGAAAATACAACCAGTTGCGTACCAGGGGATCAATCAACCCGAGCTGTACAGAGGGAAACTGCGTTCAATGAAAATCAAGGACAAGACAAAATTCCAGTTCGCCTCGTAGCTGGGCCGATATCAAAGTTGAGCGCTGACATGCTCAGTCTCATAAACCCCGTCTTAGAGGGTGAAGGTGGAAATGCAAAAAAGGGGAGCTTCAACATTGATGACATTCTTGACTCGGTAGGGACTTTCCAGGAATTCAAGGATGAGATCGAGACGGATCGAAAGAACATCACCGGGGGAATCTGGTTGGGCGATGATGAGCAAGGTCCTACATTTGCATGGGTCGCCAATCTAGCCGTCTCCATGCCTATCTTGGCACAGCAGATGCTTGATATCGCGCTGTCCAACGTCAGTATCGCAACCACTTGGGCTCCTTTTGAACTTCCCGTGAGTGACACCACGGGTGATGCACTTCAAATGATTGTATACATGTCGATCGCTCTCTCAGCCTATCCTGCATTCTTCGCCCTATACCCGAGCAATGAACGGCGCAGGTTCGTCCGTGGTTTACAATACTCGAATGGTGTTCGGCCGTTCCCACTATGGATAGCCTACCTCCTGTTTGACCTGATCATTGTTCTGGTTAGCACGGCTATCGTGGTGGCTATATGGGCTGGTGTCTCCGACATCTGGTTCAACATTGGTTACGTCTTCCTCGTCTTGTTCCTATACGGAATAGCTTCGACACTCTTTGCGTACCTTGTCTCACTCTTCACTAAGACACAGCTTGGAACGTACGCCTGGGCAGCGGCGAGCCAGACTCTCATTTTTGTCATCTACATCATTGCGTACATGTCGGTGTTGACTTACTCGCCCGTGACCAAGGTTGACAGCTCCTTGCGCCTTGTCCACTTTGTGATTTCCGCATTCGCCCCCATTGGTTCAGTATTGAAAGCGCTTTTCGTCTCTACGAACCTTTTTTCTACGGCATGCGATGGCAATAGCCTAACAAATAACCCAAGCAGTATCTTATACTATGGTGGACCCATTCTATACCTTATCCTTCAATCGCTCATCTTCTTTAGTCTTTTGATTTGGCTCGATACTGGGTCAGCGGGAGCCTCACTCCGAGGTCTCTTCCATAGAGGGAACAAAGCCGAATCAGATGAGGAGCGTGTTGACGAAGACATCATTGATGAGCGCAAAAAAGTCACTCGTAGCGAGGAGAATGAGCATGGCCTCCGAGTTATGCACCTGACGAAGAGCTTCCGCGACAACATAGCTGTCGACAACGTCACCTTTGGTATTAAGCGTGGTGAAGTTTTTGCTCTACTTGGTCCGAATGGTGCAGGAAAATCAACGACCATTTCTCTTATCAGAGGCGATATCAAGCCAGACCGAAATGGAGGTGATGTGTTGGTGGAAGATATATCGGTCAACAAGAACCTCGCAGGTGCTCGAGCTAACTTGGGCGTCTGCCCTCAGTTCGATGCTATGGATCAGATGACGGTACGAGAGCATCTCGAATTCTACGCCAAGATCAGAGGTGTCACCGACATCGAACACAACGTGCGGGCTGTTATGCAGGCGGTAGGACTCGAGTCATTCTCTACTCGCATGGCGCATGCTCTATCTGGAGGCAATAAACGCAAACTGAGTCTAGGAATCGCTCTGATGGGTAATCCCACTGTTGTGCTTCTAGATGAACCTTCGTCTGGTCTCGATGCTGCTTCGAAGCGTGTTATGTGGAAGACGCTCGAGGCTACCGTCCCTGGAAGATCGATTCTTCTCACGACACACAGCATGGAGGAAGCGGATGCATTGGCTGGCCGTGCTGGTATTCTTGCTCGGAGGATGCTTGCTCTGGGAACACCAGATAATCTTCGACATCGCTTCGGCGATGCCTTGCATATTCATCTTGTCGCCAAAAGTGCCCCTCGTACTACTCAGGAGGAGATGGACCGGATGACAAACTGGATTCGGCAAACTTTGCCCTCAGCCGATGTTGATGAGAAGACGTATCATGGCCAGATCCGCTTCTCGGTGCGGGCTGGCCAAGTCCTCGCAGCAACTTCTGGTCGCAAGGAGGAAGCGATCACAAGACACCAAGAAGTTGACCTGAGCCAGAGTGCCATTGGACACCTAGTTGTGTTGCTGGAGGAGAACAAGGAAGAACTCGGCGTGGGTCACTACAGTGTTATGCCAACAACGCTGGATCAGGTCTTCTTGACTATTGTCGGGCAACACGACGTGAAAGAAGAGAACTCAGAAGAGAAGGAGCAAAGCATCTGGCGCAAGATCTGGATGTTTGGGAGGTCATAGTGCACTTTCATAAGGCTGGGGTGTTTGGCGTTCATAATAGGTTTTGTTGAATAGAAGTTATGATTATTATTCTCATAGCAAAAACTCCTTAGACTGGATGTAAGAATTTCTAATTGGCACTTCAGTGAGCATATCTTGGTTGACAGGTATTTTGTGTGTTTTTTGCACCCGCGTAATTCTCTCCTCTCCGCTGGCACCAGTCGATGAAATTCCTGACATCTTCAATTTTCAGTGAATACAGTAGTTTTGGATCTATGTCTTTTTTTCTGCTTTGCTGCGGCTGCTGTTGCAATTTTGACATAGTTCAGTGAACATCTTGCTACCATTGATTTGATCAAGATATAACTCCTGAATAGATGCACCGAACATTTACTTGTTCTGCTGTAGAACAAGCACTAATCGATAAGGAACAAAAGGGTTGGAGAACAACAACGTTTGAGTTCTTTACTTGTTTGCTCGTCTCCCTTGTTCACGTCAATGTACCATTACAGATGTCTTGTTCCAATATGCTGTGAACAAAGGAGCTTCAGAACACCACTCAAGCATGTTTATATCTTATGAGTATATATAAATCGAGTACCCCATCATATCCAGAAATTCAACAGCTCCAATCACAATTTACACGTCAACACAGATACAACAGTTTCAAAAGCTAAACTATCAACTATCTTTAAAACAACAAATCACTACCACATCAACACTATGTGCTACCGAATCTTCACTCACACTATGCGCTGCGATGCGCGGCCTGTCATTTCTGATGGTATCAAGGTCTACACTGACCCCTTCGCCTATCCCCTCCCATGCAGCTGCGGCCCTGAGCACTTCGTCCCAAGTTACCTTCGATGCGAGGATCATGGCTGCTGCATGAAGAAGGCCAGGATGGATTGGTGTCCCCACGTTGCTGATTGCAACGAAGTATACGAAGTTCATCGCTATGTCCAGTCTCATCGTCAACCACGAAATATCTGGGGCCCCGTCAACATGCTCGGCGACAGCTTCAATTCTCTCTGGAGTCTTCCCAAGATTCAGGAGAAGAAAAAGACTTGGGATCATGTTCCGGATTTGGAGAACTGTCTCTTCACTGGAAAGATGCCACACTTGACGGCTGTCCCGCCTCCTTTTTGTAAAGCTGTTGAGAACCTTGCCAACACTGGCCGTCTCATTGTCCAGTCACAAGATCAGCTGGGTGCACTTCGCAACGAGGTTGCTGTTCGCCGGACCATGCACGATACTTTCCACGGAGAGGCTTGCTCGCGTGTGCTTAACGAGTGGGAGTGTCCTCTCCAAGGGCCTATCATGACTGGAGAACGGCTTGAAAAGCAAATGGTTAAGAACATTGTGAAGCAGCAGGAGATCTTCAACACATGTTGGACCTTCATTCAGAGTATGATGTGGTCTCGTCAAGTGGGCAAAGACTTTATGATCCAGAATGTACCAGTCGTTTGGGACCAGTAGAAAGAGCCTGGGTCGTCTCCTTTGCGTGTCTGGTGGTTGAATTTAGAATGCATTTTTTGAGCTGGGCGTTTGGGATAGGGAAATGTTAATTTCGACAATAGCGGAAGATAAAGAGAATAATAACTTTAGACCTTATTTTATATAAGAATCGTTCGGGTCACAGTGGCAATGTAAATATCCTTAATGGTAAAACCTTCTATGCCTGGGTGAAGTTGTAGGTGTATAGATGTAAATAATTTCTCGCTTAATCAGCAATAAAAGCCGTCATCGTATAGGGGTCAGTACATCAGTTTGTGGCTCTTCGAAGCACTGAAAACGCAAGTTCGAGTCTTGCTGACGGCAAACCTCTATTTTTAAAGATATAATTATGTTCCCATCCTCCTTTTTTGTAGCTTTCGAGATGTAATGTCAGCGTTTTTCAACGTCTTTTAGCATAAGGTTATATTAAATAAATTGCAAGCTAAGCTCCTAGTTTTAGTTATTTACTCCTTAATACGAGTCCTACATCTCTTCAGGAGTACTTATTTATATCATGTTAATTAAGTTATCTAGAATGCAAGCCAAGATTTAGGTACATGCTCTTTTGTATAGCACACTTGAAGCGACATGTTGTCTATCCTCTATTGCTTCTTTGAGTTGAACTTGGCTGATTGAGATATGTACTTCTTCTGCAAATGCCTGCAAGCTTAAGGTTTCTCGAAAGACTGCAATTGACTTCACCAACGCTCAAGACAAAAAAACAATAAACAAAGCGGATTCCTTCAACGTCGAACCTCGAGACAAAGGCTACAAGTAAACGTTCGCTAATTAACCACCGCCCACTGTTTAGCTAGGTATCCTTTGTGATGGAGGGGTTTGGAGGGGTAAGTAATTCAGCTGATGCGTCACAGTAAAACTCCAAAAGGTCATAACCAAAAACAAAGATGATCTAGTAAAAACAGCAAAAGATAATTGATTTGCCGTCAGCAAGACTCGAACTTGCGTTTTCAGTGCTTCATTAATAGCCACAAACTGATGTACTGACCCCTATACGATGACGGCTTTTTAGAGCTTGACATGGGGTCAAGAATTGCAGACTATGTAGGTCCTCTGCACCCCACTCCGTTATCGGCACAACTTGTTGTAAGCTGAAGCTGAAGAGCTTCTCTCAGACATCGCACAAATCATTTACAACTGCAGTGGCGTTTCCAAAGCTACAAAGCAAATTCTGTTTTCCGGCCAACTCTCCGTGTAAAGAGATCCAATAGTGCCTAGGTTCAATACTGGCTTGATTTACCTTTAGAACGACCTGCATTGGACATTTTAGTCAGCTCACGGAGAAAAGGAAGCAATAACTAACTGCCTTGAGCCAATTTACGCTTCGACCTGCACAACAAATATTCACCCTCTCAACGATTGAGCTTTTAGCATTTGTTCTTTATTTCCTCAATATCTTGTCGGATGCTACTTAGAAAGACCTAACAGGTAGCAGCAATGGTATCCTACAGCTCCTATCCATAAAACAATCCCATTTACAATGCCCCACGCCAGATAACGCCTTGGATGGTGCCGAATCCTATCCGCATAACTAACTGCAACTGTTCATTTCTCATTTGTCAAGCCGTTTTTTTATTTGGTGATCCAGCCAAGGTAATCAGCAACGATCAGTGTCACCATACTGGAAGTCAAGTCAGCGAATTATTCAGCAGTTCCAGATATCAGAAGGACTTACGCGTGAGGAGCGATGCGGACGTAGTATGTACCGAAACCACGGTAGAAGCGGCCGAGTCCCTCTTGCTTGGCAACCTTGGAGAAGCAGTCCATCATGCTGCGGTAGGGAAGCTTGCCGTCGGGTCCCTTGGATTGCTTCTGGAGTCGTGTCTTGACAAAGTCGAAGGGCAACGAGAAGAAAGAGGCAAAGAAACCAGCAATTGCACTGGCAGTGAGAGTCTGGGCGCGGGCGGAGAGATCGGTGTTGTTCTTGAGTTGGACCTTGGCCTCGCTGAAGAAGGCAAGCTGGCCAAAGTTGAGAGCCATAGCTCGTGCGACTGTGGGAGCAGCACCAGCCCAGAGAGCACCGACACCTTCGCTCTTGGCGATGCTGGTGAGAGCATCAATGACGGACTTGTAATTCTTTCGCTCGGCCAGGGGCTTGAGGCCGTCACTCTGCATTCGGATGAGGGCCAGATCGGCAGGGTTACCAATCATAGCAGCGATACCACCGGCAGTGAGACCAGCAGTAGCTCGCTCGGAGAACCCGACTGAGCGACCATCAGCCTTGGCTCGGGCGGACAGCTTTCCCATGAGCGTGTCGAACATGCCCAAACGGGCGGTGGTGTAGACGGCCTGACGCAAAAGGCCAGCTGAGAGGCCAGTGTACAGGTCAAGGACCTTTCCACTGGCGATGATCTGTCGAGTGACGGAGAGAGGAGAAGGCTTGGGGCCAGAAGCAGTTCCCTCGCCAGCGAGTTGAATGCGGACCTTGACCATGTCGACAGGCTGGATGACAGTCGTGGCCACCATACCGCTGATACCACCATTGATGAAGGGGAGAGCGGCCCTCATGAGAGGAGTGTGAAGAATATCATTGGCAATAGCGGCCGAGTCACCTCGAGCAGCTCCCAACACATCGCTGGTCTTTGAGCGAGCTGATTCAGCTGCCTGCTTAAGTGACTGGCTCATGATGAATGGATTAGGTGGGCTCGGTTCGAGGAGAGGTCGATCTAAGTCAAGACGAGTTCGATTCGAGTCGTCGTCTAAAGAGGATGGGTACGATGAGCTGCTTGAGACTGGTCTGGTGTAAGTACAAATTCAGTCCCAAGACGTGGGCATGGCTGGGGCTTTATAATATCATGGCTGCTATGGATGGGATATCACCACCAACTACAACCGACTATGGCCGTACACCCAAACCACAGCCATGATACATGACGAATTAGGAACCGAAGACTTCCGGCGTTTGACCCGAGGCCAGGGCCGCTGGACTTGATGGAGGTGGATGCCCGGCCCTGAATGTCCTCTGGTGTGGGGATATCGAGGCTTGTCTTGGGGTGTCTATGAGTGAAATGGAGGGCGTGTGCAGAGGATGAGTACGAACTGTGGCCGGGGGTAGATTCCCGCTGGGCCCCTCCCGCGGCCCAGTGGATCTGCCCCCCCGCCATGGCCCATGGATGTGTTTGGCTTTGGCTGGGCTGAGCTGGGCTGGACTGGACTGGGTCTGGATACAGGGCACGGCAGAGCAATGACATGGGCATCAACAGAGAAGAGCTTACCAAAACAACAAGCGAAAAGAAAATCGATATCCGAGGAATCGAGTCTTCCCGTCTGATTCCGCGCCTAATTGCCGCGAACAATTAGACGGCGTTATAGACTGGAGATGGGGATGGAGATGGAGACGAGCCCAGAGCGGAGACACTGCTTACAACGGAGATTGAAAGGCGAAACAAAGCTGACTGAGACGGCGACCCAGCTTGTTGACGGCTGAGCAAGAGGAAGGATTCGGAACTCTGTTGATATTGGGAAACAAGACGGATATTGTTGTTATGCAGGTCTCTCAACAATAGGTCAATACAGTAGCAGCGAGGACAAAAAAAGAGGCTTTGCGATCTGCGTCACGTTCAGAGGATGAAGGAGGAGCAGGATGTGGGAGGGAAGGCAGAATTAAAGAACAACAGAGGATGGGCTATTGATGCCTCTTTCAGTTAAATGAATAGAAAGAGGGGGATTGATGGCTTTGCGTGTCTCCGAAGAGGGCCGACAACCGAGAGAAAGGCGACAGAGAGGAAGCTCTACTGCTACATCGAAGGCAGCACGAGACCTGCCGCGATGTTGATCCAACTCAGCATCTACTGGCGCATCGATATGAACCACTGGCGACCCTCCACTAGTGGCCAGAGATGGAAGAGAAGGGCAGACGCCGAGCCACTCACCGAGGAACGTCACCATACCAAGGTTCAGTCCGGCGTCGAGCTTGGCCCAAAGTTGTATGCTGTTGCACAGTGAGAGGTTGCTTTGTTGTTTACATACGCGTTCATCACAGCTACGGGCTATCGGCTGCAACAGTGCAACTGCAGAGGAGTAGGTAGGTAGTAAAGTAACTGTTTGTTGCTGTTGCTGCTGTTGAAATGCGGGGTTGATGATGCTTCAGGACCTGGTTTGATAGAAGCGGATTAATGACATGTTGATCAAGATCCCGAGAGTTTAGTCGCCTACCTGGTTAGTACATACTACCTACCTTACCTATGTATGTAAGTGACGGTACCTAATCAACGTGACGCTGTTGGTGCCTCGGGATTGGCAACCCCTCATTCTTCTGTAACTGCAACCACCAAAGAGCTCTTACAGCATCGCACAGTAGAGTACAGTACAGTAGGTATTGGGAAAGGTTCTTGATCTTGACTGGCTGGACCGGCTTCAATTGCTCAATTGTACCAATTCTCTCAAAGCGATAGTAGGAATCAATGTTTTCTACGTTTATTTGACTTGTTCTGCAATCCATATCCACTTCAGTAGAGCTCCAGCTCCAGCTGTACTGTAGTATAGCTTAAGCTTTAGACCTGCTTACGCTTGAAAATGAGGGGCTGGCCACGTCCAAAAGCAAATCAATGTGGAAGTGAGTGGTTGCAGCTACGGCAGGCGTGAAACAGTCACAAGCTGACTCTCAAAGCCAAGGTCTAGCTGGGCTAGAGTGGTTGTTGTTGGGCGAATATGGAATGAAATGGTTCAAGGTATGACGTAACCGACGGTAACAAACAGGAGCTATCTGATAGGCTAGATTTATCTATAAACGCTTGTTAACATTCGGCGTTTGAAAGTGGCATCATAGCAGGAGATATCATTTCGATGAGTACCTTACTTAAAAAGATGTAGTCCATGCGATCGGTAAATAGCAGAGACTTGGACTGTATGTGTCTGCAAATAACCGCTTGTACTGCCGCCGCTTGCGCCGCCGCAATTCAGGACCGGCTTTCCATTGTGCGACGCCCGTTGAGGATTATATACCAAAACTCAACTCCGGTTCCGGGCCGGGGTCAATAATCAGATGCAAAGTAGTCGTTCCTCGAAAGCGAGGCGTAGTGTGCTTCTTCCTCTGATGCCGCATCTCGCATGTGCTAGTTACGGCATCTGATTTATTTTCTTTTTGCTACCTGCTAGAAGCCGGATACGTCCCCCTCGGAAGGTAATAAGATGTTGTATACCTTAAACACGAGAATTATCCTCGGCCTCTTGTTGGTTAGTCAGTTGTGCTACGCAATAGTCAAGCCTCGCCAACAAAAGACATCGATGCTCAACAGTAACTGGACCTGATCCATCAGCGAGGCTCGTAGTGGATACAGGCGTCAACACTGCCGGTTGAGGCTCCACAGGGCTACGGCTACAGTGAGTCTATTCAATGGACTCTATCTATAGCTGCAAACCCCTCCACTGATCTCTTTTTGCTCATCCATGCTTCGAGATATCAACACAGTGTCAAGGCTATCCTTCAATCGCGTGTCAACTAAAAACCCTATTCTATCATACCTAGAACCATCCAATTCTCAAACCTTACAGCTGCATACAGTACAGAGCTGTTCAATTCCCGGCTAGCCCAGACCACAGGCTATTTCCGTCCCACCCCCGGCCGTCATCAGGAACCAAGCAAGGATCGTATCGAACTAGGACATTGAAGTCCTGACATGATGCAAGGATACCAAAGTAACAACATCCTTTGCGCTTAGCTTGGCTGTTGTCTAATTAAAGCCGCAACACTGGCCCGTTCATGTTTGATATCCTCGGTTATGGTTTGAGAAACTTCATACGACGGGCTGTGTAAACACGTCCCTTTTCCAGGAATCCGAGGAAGATATCCGCAGACGGGTGTGAAGATTAGCTCAATGGATCAAAGGTATTCCCTCATCTAAGTCATGGCTATGAGTCCATGCCGTGGCAGACTAGTATCGTATTTCACATGTAAACTGCCTTGTCTCTCTCAACAACAGATAACCAAATCGTTCACAACGGCCCGTTTCTCATGAAATATGTACATAATGCAACGTGAAGGCGCTCAACAACAGACACACATATCAGGGCACGGCTACGGCGGTTAGAATGGGTCGTGGAACAAGAGCCTCAACCTGAGATAACATTCGTCAACAAGGCTACTCATCCAGTGGAGTCTCTACAAATTCTAGGCGCGGTTGATGACGATCAAGGGCAACACTCACTTATTGGATTGGATACTTACAATTCCGGCGCAGGTCCCGAGGAAGTATGTTCCGAGGAGGCACCAATTCTTGGAGTCGTCACCACCGATAAGCAGACCCCTAACACGTTCTTTACCTCTATGGGTCCATATCTTAAGAGACTTAGCATAGCAGAGATTCAATGGGGGAAAACCATGTGAATTAGGTTGGGGTTTCAACGAGACTCGATGGTCAGGATCATGTCTCCAAAATTGGAGTTGAGACATGGAAATTATCATCATGGAACCCCAACCCCCAAAGATTCAGCCCTAGCAACTTGAACCCCAAAATCGAGATTCTTGCATATGACGAAGAGCAGGGAGTGCGCGGCCAGATGGGAGACTATTTGGAGCATTTGGGGGTTCTGGTCTGCCCGTCCAACATGCAAATCCTCTCAAGAAGAGAAGCACGTCATTAGTAGACCTGTAGAAAGTAAGACGAAGTAGATGTTGAGCCATTAACCCCCATATCTTGAAGACCTCGTCATTCCCAATCATCCCATAGCACGGCAAGGAGCGTGTATCGACGCCTCGATAGAGTTGACTTCCATCTCCCTCCAACACTCCATCTTCACAATAATCCCACAGATTTCTCCGCCAAAATCAAACGACTTTTACTATTTGTTGCCAGATATTGTTTTCCTCGCCAAGAACCGCACCTCGACGAAAAGAGACACCGTAAATGTTTGAGACTGTTTGGGCCGAAATGCAAAACTCGCAAGGTCGTATCCTCAGATAACATCATGATGAGTGGTTGGCTACCTCATCCGGCTTTAGATGTGCGAGAAACACAGCCTGCTCTCAGTGACCTGTATAATCACATAATCAGTCTCTGCCTGTCCACATCCCGACTTTTATTTCTTTCGCAAAATCCATGTCTTCAAACCCCACGCTGAGCTTGCCAAGCTATGTTGAATTGCTACTCAATTACTGGGCGGACTTCAAGTTGCGGGAGTGTATTTTCTCTCCCCTGTCAGCGATCCATGTACATAGATAGTCTCAGTCTAGATCCACAAGGCATCTCTCCAACAGCATCTCTTTGATTTGATTGACGATGATGCTTGGGTTTGCAAACCTGCCTACGATAACTGGCCGGCAACTAACCGAGCCGAACGGACTCAACACAGAGCCCTTCGGATTGCGAGATGTAACAACGTGCACGCTCCGAATTGCCTCGTCACTACGCAAGATCTCCCTGGGAGCAGGGCTTTGAGCGAATGGCATTTCACACTCGATTTAAATGCCTCTGTTCAGGGTCCAGTGGCTGTGGTCTAGGAGTTGAGGCAAAGCCTTTTGTGTGGTATATCCGAGGTTATGGTGACAAATGCTTGTCTCGACTTCCATGTATCGTGCTCTTCAGATGGGCATTACATACACCGCTTGGCAGTTAGTCAGCCATGTAGGATCAACAAGTCATTGAAACACCATAACCGAACAATACCGCGGGTATACTCTTGACATAAAAACCGGATGACGTGTTAGGATGAGAGTATTATGATATCAAGAACAGGATCATTATTGTTCTTGTTGAATTACACTCGGCCCTTGTCCGATGGAAATGGAAGATAGATTCCGACTAAGGTGATCAGATATGGACTCGATATGCAAGGTACTCTCTTTTCAGACACAAGATCCGAAAACTTGTTTGACCATGGTTTTTCTCTGTTGTTCAAAGCTGTCTGAGATTGACTTCGCCGCAGAATCTAATCCTCCTCTCACATCACTTACACGTTGCAGTGTAGGTACCTAGCTTTGCTGAGACCAACCCATCATCCAGAATTTTTATAGACTCATATCAAGCTTGCTAATACGCACAATCCGATACTAGCTCCATTAAAGTAATAATAGACATGGAGAATTAATGATCGGTGCCGCATCCCCCGCATACAAATCGATCTGGTGTCAAAATCCCCACCACCCCCAGGTGCCCCAATTCGCACTGTATTCAGGCCACAAGCTTGGGCGTCTGTGTACAGTAATCGCCTTATCTCTCGCACTGATGGAGGTTTGGTTGCGGCTCCGACGTAGAACTTTTTGCGACACTGCGGAAGCGGCTTTCCAACAACATAAAAAGGCCAAGCAATGCCAAAACGAAAGCGCGGGGAGCCCAATCTTGGGGATAAGCTTGAGAAGCACTGTAATGATGTCTCAAAGGCCCTCAAGGCTGCAAAGGGCCTTGAGCGTCAGAGATATAGCAAGAGACTTCATGAAGATGGAGTTGAGCCTGATAAGAAGGAAAGGCTGGAACGAGAGGTGACGGTCTTGAAAGTGAGTCTTCACAGGGCGCATTGAATCAATTAACAGCCTGCTAACGAGAATCATCTAGTCTCTCGACTTACATCAAACAGCGCGAGCTCACCTCTATTCGTCGATCCTCAAAGTCAAGGACCTTGCTGCATCCGCCGACCTCCCCGAAGAGATTCGCACCGGTGTTCCCAAACCCGAACTCACTCCCGAAGAACAGGCTGCGCTACACAATGTTACTAGTGCACTATATAATCGTGAACTCGTTAAACAGGCCATCACCCGCGCCATCACCACCTTCTGCCAGGCCCTCGACGTCCCTCTGCCCGGAAAGGCGAAACGCGTGCGAAAGTCCAAGAAGGAAGAGAAAGAAAAAGAGAAACAGACGTCCGATAGGATAGAAGGGGGGCCTAAGGTTGATGTCAGAGCTTCTAAGGAAGACATGCGAGCGTCAATTGAGAAGGAGGATGAGGTTGAAGAGGAAGAGTCGGAATTCGAGGGTTTCTCAGATCATGACGATCCTATTCAGAAGCCTGAAGAGCTTGACAGTGAAGACGAAGCGAATGAAGAGAGATCCATGTCCAAGTATGATCACTTGCTAGGCGGCTCTTCCGATTCTGAAGACGAAGACGATTTCGATGATGAGATATTGGAGCGCTTCAAGGGCAAGGAGAAGGTCAACCTCGACGACATTTCTGTTTCTGGCTCAGATGCCGCACCAGAGCTCGGTTCCGAATCAGAGGAAGAGGACGATGATGATGAAGAAGAACTCTCAGTCTCGGCTTCGCCCTCGCCACCTCCAGCCAAGAAGAAGAAGAGCAAGGACAAGGCATCAGCACCTGCTCGTCCTCGCGACTCGACCTTCCTACCCACACTCATGGGCGGTTACATCTCAGGTTCTGAGTCTGCCTCCGATGTTGATGTCGCGCCAGCAAAGAAACGTCGCGGCCAACGAGCCCGTCAGGCGATCTGGGAGAAGAAGTTCGGGAACAAGGCAAAGCACTTGCAAAAGCCTGCTTGGGAAACACAACGCGGCCGCGATTCTGGATGGGATGGTAAGCGTGGTGCTGTAGAGCCTGGAGATGGCCCGCGAACACCCTGGAAGAAGGGTATTCGCAATCCTCTTGCGGCCAGGCAAGGTGGTAGTATGGGAGCGGAAAGCAAGCCTGAGGTGAAGAGGCCGCCTCCGAAGAAGGATGATGAGGGACCCTTGCATCCTAGTTGGGCAGCAAGGAAGCAAGCAAAGGATGCAGAGAAGACGGCGGCATTTGCAGGATCCAAGATTACATTTGACTAGGCGTACTCTATATATAGCGATACCAGGAGTAATAAAAGTTTGTTTCTTAAAGGATGTTCTCTATGATGTCTCGGAAGTCTTTCTAGCATACACAAACACCGGCAAACCACCCTCCATGGGAAGAGTCAAACTACTCTTGCTCACTCTCTCGCCTTCGAAAGCAGGTTTGAAGTCAAATAGAGGTACCAGCCTCGCCAATGTCTGTACAGCAACCAACTCTGCCATTTTCTTCCCTAGACATACTCGAGGTCCACCATTGAAGACAGGAAACTCAGCCGCTGAGCGCTGCATAACTGTCACATCACCAGATGGAGACGTAGTTAGCCATCGCTCTGGGCGGAACTCATCTGCATCAGGACCCCAAGTTGTGTGAGAGCGGCCCATTGCCCAAGCGCACCACAACACCACAGCACCTTTTGGGAGGAACGTCCCATCGGGAAGGATTGTTTCTTGTTGGGCTTGTTTAATCTCGAAGGGGATGGGAGGTCGAAGACGGAGTGTCTCGTAGAAAACTGCCAGGACGTAGGGGAGTCCTGCTGGGGTGAGAAGTTCAGGGTCGTTTCCAGAGTTGTCTGGATCTCTGACTCCATCTCGGAGGTCTCGGACTGACTGGCATAGCTTGACCGCCACCTCTGGGTGCTTCATGAGAAGATAAAACGTCCACGTGAGTGCCTGAGCAACGGTATCTCTCCCTGCCGAAAGATAATTCAGTGCAGCATCTGCTACAAGGTCGTCGTCGCCAATCGCCTCCAATAAAGACTGAATGAGACTTCCTGGCGCATCCGACTGAGTCTTTCCCTCCGTTTCCTCGCGATCGGCCACTGCGCTCTTGACGATGCGCTGGCCATACGCCTTGACAGTTCTGATAGAACGCCGCATTCGAGTTCCAAAGAACATTTCTGTCACAAACCATAGTGGGTTCTGGAACCTTTCAGCTGTAGCTCCTGAAGCATGCTCAAAAGCAACAGTAAAATCATCGTCGGCGTGCATCTCCATGTTGTATGCCATTCGTCCCATCAGCTGCGTCGTTACCTCGTGTACCACAGCCTGTAAGTCCACTACATCACTTCCACCTTTCTTGCCCTCGAGTATCTCGATGGCTTCTTTCAGGTACTCTGGTAATCGAACATTCGTCAAAGTCTTCAGAGCAGCTGTGGAGAGAAATCGTAGACCAGCCTTGCGCTGCAGGCGCCAGAACTCGCCATCCACATTGATGATGCCATGGCCGAATAAATCCCAAGATCGCTGTTTGAAGAAATCTCCCTTTTCAAAGATTCCCTCATGGCGGAAGATGAACTCTAGGTTCCAGGGACTGTTGATAATGACACCTGGTGGGAGAGTAGGAACAGTGATATGGAGAGTTTCATAGCCATACAGACGCTCGCAGCGATGGAACCAGGAAAAGAGGCGTTGTCGAGGCTGAAGGAATATGATACCATTCCCTACCAGTGGTAGTGAGTTTGGAGGTTTTCTGGTTGAGTGTCAGCAAAATGGCATGATGAGTGAGCATAGGGTATGTGAATTGAGTGAATACCAACCTAAGAGATCTGCCATTGCGCGTGGGCTTTGGTGATTTCTTTCCTAGTAAATATAGAAATAAGAGGAGTGTTGCTGATAGAACAATGGGCTGTTCCAAGACGAAGCTGAGATACTCCATTGTCGTCTACACTGCGACTATGGGTTGCAAAGTTGAAGTTGTCTCAGTCCACACACATTCGCTTTCATGATGTAACCTTGAATCCACACTTCAACCACAAACTAAGTATGAAGCCTAGCATAAATACTTACCGGAGAACATATCTTTATAATCTTTCTATCAAAGCCTTCCGTTGGTGTTGTAAATACCGACTTTTGGACGTATTCGCATGCAGTGTCAGCAAAGAAAGAGGACTGTGTTTTCGCTCCCTCGTATTCGTCACGAGAAATGCGATGGACAACCAACAACCCTAGTAACCCATCAAGATATCCCAAGGCGAAGCTTCTTTCAGCCGGAACGTGAGTCTTTCCGTCGGTCCAATTTACGTACACCTCAACGGAGGCATGGCGCTTATCTCGAGAAGCATGAACCAACGAGGTTTCAGCGTTCGTTTCGCAAACGAGATCATAGCGGTTATCACGGGCAATCACTTCTACCTGCTAGTTACCACTTTTGTCCCGTCTTGAGATACAGTCAACGCTTATAAATATCGACGTAGCCCAGCCCAGACCAGACAAGACAAGACAAGTGAGAACCCTGTTGAATTATCCCTTTGGCAGAAGAAGCAGCTCATATCATTCATCCATACATACAGAGTACACTTCTTATTCATCTCGACATATCCTCAACGTCCCCCTCGCTTCGGTAACCCCTCCAAACCATATTTGAGACATTACTTGTTACATCTAGTTACCTACCTTGGCTGCCTTACTACTACTGCATCTTGGTGTCACAGCTGCATAAACAAATTCCTCTTCCCACGCACAACAACTTGTTTCTGTCCTCTATTATTCTCTCCTCTCACCATCATCATTACCATTTTTCGCATTTCCCCCCAATTATTTATCCAACCCCTGCATCTAAACCTGCAGCTCCCCTAGCCCTGGCATCAAGATAGCGTCATCGATTAAGCTCACGGCCAAACGAGATAACAGATATTGGCGATTGGACACGTCAACGACCTTCTGTTCCTCTGTAGCGACATCAATTGGGTGTGCCTGATATCAATCTTCCATTCAAGCATACTGGATTAACCGCTGTATCGCTCAATCGCTTTTCTGCAGCTCATTTATCCCATTCCCCTCCACCTGACAAAGTGTTGGGGATATAAGCGCTAGCCACCTTTCACGACAAATAGCTTCATCAGATCAGTCATGTCAGCTCCAAGCACATTTGGAGAGCTGGGTCTCTCCATCATCGGTATCAGCGCCGAGTACCCGCCACATTCCCTAGATTATACTTGTCTCAACACCCTTAGTGACAGGTTCTATCCCGATACACCTTCGTGAGTCCCACCACCGGCGGCATGCCTCCCTCAGTTGCTAATAGGTCATGATAGTATGCAGAAAGTCCTCGGAATCAACAGATATACCGGGATTGACACACGGTCGTCTATTGGAACACCCGACCACCCAGCTGTTAACAAGAAAGATGCGCCCTCGATAGCAGAGCTCCACACCCTGTTTCTCTCCGATGGTGTTCCTCTCGCGATTCGAGCCGCTCGAAAGGCCATTGACGAGGCCAAGATTGACACAAGATTCATCACCCACATAGTCGCCACAACTTGCACAGACAGCGCAAACCCAGGCTTCGACCACTTTGTCGCGAAAGGTCTGGGCATAACCCATGGCGTAGAAAAGGTCTTGCTTCATGGTGTTGGTTGCAGCGGTGGACTAGCAACTCTCCGAACAGGCGCGAACCTAGCTCTTGGTCATAAAGCACGCGGTTTGCCCGCGCTCGTTTTGTGTGTAGCACTTGAGGTTAGTACCACTATGGTACGTAGTGAGCTAGATAGCATCAACGAGCTGCAGCAGACAAGAATCGGCGCATGCCTTTTTTCGGACTGTGGTAGTGCCGCTGTGTTGAGCAACGGTATCGGTGAACCTTCTAAGCCGGTATATGACCTCCTTGGTTGGGACCACAGGACCATACCAGATACTGAAGATGATTTGGGATTTGATGTTGACCCAGTCGGTAAGCTTCAATGCCCCCATGGCGTTTTTCCAAGACCTCAACTGACGGCATGACAGGCTGGAAAGTTGTTCTCACACCTCGTGTTCCCAAGCTCACTGCTGCCTCGATCGGCCCAGCTTTCAACGACCTCAAGGCATCTCTACCTCAACTACCTCCAGACTACCAGAAAGCAGCCGACTTCGACTGGGCGATGCACCCTGGAGGCGCTACCATCCTTTCTGGCGCCGAGAGAGTCATGGATATTACACCGGAACACCAACGTGCAAGTTACGACACATACATTAATCACGGCAACTCAAGCTCAGCTACCATCTTCAGTGTCATGGATCGCCTACGTTCCAAAGATATGGATGCCATGGCGCCTGATGGACGAGTTCGTGACTATGTCGTTGGTTGTGCTTTTGGTCCTGGTATCACAGTCGAGATGTGCATGTTAAAGCGGAATATGTCTCATGGCGTAGGCCAGCCTGGCTTACAAACTCCACCAGAGACGCCGGCTGAAACGGAGACTGAACCGAGTGAAATCGGGGACGGAGATGGTCAGTGGGGCCGTGAGTTGAGCGAAGATCCGGCCGAGTCGCCGGATCAGTATGCATTGTTTGTGGCGGCATCCTTGGAGCATCTAGATCTAGATTAGCATGGAGTTGTGGAATAAGGTTAATTACCACCCAGTTCGAGGGTGTTGGTTGACAGTAGTTAGAAGCAAGCAACAAGAGAGTAGATATAATGAAATTATGTATACTTGTACGTCTGCCACAAGGGGAGGGGTGTTCTTATACTGCGACCCCAATTCGCTTTCGGCTTCGCATTTGTAGAACCATCAAGTGCGGATAGCTTGAACCATAATTACTGTGCTACCAGTCAGTCCTCACGAACTCGTCCCGAGCAGGCCATGAGGATGGTGGCGGTCTGAGAAGTGCAACGGAAAATTTCTCCTATTGCGTTACTTGCAACATCGTCTGCAAGCAAGTATAGCTAGCAGACACATGACACCAAGGCGGAAAGTTAACTTTGTCTCATCCGAATATAAAGAAAGACGTTGCCAAGCCTCAGCCTTTGCCGAACACATTGCCGATTTAAGAGAGCGGTCCGTTCTTGTTCCTGCATGATGGATGAATGTGAAGCGCGCCCTGCTAAAACATCCAATCCGTGGTGTGTTGATCAAATCAGGAATGAGGATAGGCGAACTCGTCAAGATATCCTCGTTACCCATTGTGTACTTGATTGTTCAGTGACTGGACAGTCTCGACTGATGGGCTATTACCCGGCGGAGCAATGTTGTCTGCTCATTGGCCTCAAATACGATGACGACAGCCCTGATACGCCTAACTGCAGAAGAAATTGGGCTTTGTCGACAAATTCGCTTGATGAATCTTAATGCTTGTCCCGCCCTGACTTTGACGCCAACCGCGGTAGTATAGACTGGGGTCAAGAAGCGTTAGTTGCATGTAAGGGGAAAGGAAAAGAGGGGTCCTGTCCTATAGGAAGTTAAAAGGCGTAAATGACAGATCAGACACACGCATCAACGACTAATGAAAAGATCCCTAGAATGGCTTTCTAATCAAAGATAATCATCAGTCGAAGGGTTGACCTGGCCATTTGAGTCGAGATGCCGGATTGAAGTTGGACTGATGAGATTTTTTCGACACATGAGCGCTCGGGTTCAGATATCAAGCCACTCTGACGTAGCGAAGAGAGCCCAAGCCTATCGTCCTCGAGGCTGAGATATGGTTCAGCGAAGGGCCTCATCTTCTTCCAAGTTCACGCTCTGCATACCGAGGCTAGTGAGTTCCCGGCAACAAGATACGTTCATGTACCGGTACTAGGCAGGGGGTGTTTCTCCAGCATTTTGATCTGATCATAAGAGCCTTGTCGCTTAAGTTGATACTTTCCCGAAATCCGAGACCGACAAAAGCGCCTCCAGCTTTGACGCTGAACGCTATGCCATGTGGTCGGTTAAAGATCAGCACATAGTTGAGGTGACATCCGCGAGAAACAGCCTCGAATTGGATTAGCTGCCACTAAGATATCAACTTACGAGGATGAACAAGGAACTTGCCGTGCCAACTTACAGCGCTTGAGCAATGACGACTCATCAAGTGGATTCTGCCCCGTATTTTCTTTCAGCTTGGATATACTAACAAAGTGGGCGAAACGATCCTCAACCTCGTGGCATCGACAAGGCTAAAGATTTTCCAAGTCCATGCTGTAGGGATGGCTGGTGCCTAAGGAGACCAAAAGCTTGACTAGGCAGGCACCCCACGAGTTTCAAGACATTTTGACAGCCACCGGCTGACGAAACAATGGTGAGCCCAATCGGAAGGGATTCAAAGTCGAGGGCGTCCCGAAACAGGAACTCGTCTCGATATGAAGTACCCTGTGGCTTGCAGGTTTGACGGAGGCCCCACCCACACTAGCATGGTAGTTAATGAAGTTTCCCGCAGATAGTCGATGAAGGTACACCTAATATCTACATACATGATACGAGCTCGATTTGCGGTCGTATGAGAGGTGAAGCACGTATCGGGGTTTTAAGCTCTTGTGCACGGCGCGCAGGACGGGGGTTACTGACCCAGCCGTGGGGAAGAGGCTTGAGCCCAAATTCGAGAACCGAAGCTTTATACTTGTGGCTGTCGATAGGTAGCTCCTAGACGCCATGAAAAAAGAAACCTTCATTCATAACCGGCAATTTCTGACTCAAGATATAGGATGACCAAGAGGAATTGCTAATGTCTCTCCATCCTTGAAACTTTTGTGATGCGTGTCATGGCCCTGAAGAGTATTCTGAGCGTAAGGCGTGGGACGTGTGCGATACCGGACTGTTCGGATCAGGGCCACGCTACATAGACCTAGTTGACGTCTGGTCAGGGCCTTGTCAGGTAACTATGTAGGTAGGGTAGGTAGGGTGGGTTGTATGCCCCTTGAGTAACTCGACGGCGTGCAGGTGAGGAGTCTCCGCCAAGAGAGCATCAAAACTGTGACTATGAAGCTAGGCGTGCGGCGTGATAAGAGGACAATGTCCAAAGGAAGCTAGAGCGGTGGCCAATCTCCACAGGTAAGGCAGAGAGCAAGGGAGATGAGCGCTGTGTAGAGTTCGCCGTTGAGTATTCAACAGCCGGTATAGTTGTTTAAGTTGAGCGAGATCCCCATCAACGATCATGTTAAAGAAGCATCGCATATCACGACGAAAGAAGAATCGCTCAACGAGAGATCAAAGAGCTGTTATCGAAAGCCGAGTTCAACTTCCCCCGGCAGACCTGGAGTTTCGACAGCTGTTCAGAGTCATTATCATATTGGGTTGTTATTGCCGCCAGCTTTCAACTGTATGGATACCGAGACGACGATATCAACATCGATATCCTCACAACAGACACCCGGTTGTTATTAAGGAATCTGTAACAATTGACCAGCGCAGGACTCTTGGAGCACCGGCCTCATTGGAATTGTTGCCCAATCGAAATTACCAAGTGGACGGGACGCATTTTGATTAGGTTTCGGCTCCGAGACTCTGGGTCAGTCTATGCGGACCCGACGGTTCTAAGAGGGACGCTTTTGGTTGGATCCGGTTGAAATTCCCTTTCCCGGCATTGCTCATTCTTGGCGTTGTGCGCACGGGGAGAGCGCAACGGTTCAGTTTCCAGGCAATTACTGAAGAAAAGCAAGGCTGGAGGGCTATTATCACGTCTTCGGTGTGGGGGATGCCGAGGGGGGGATGGATATGGATGAAGGTGTTATTCAGCAGCAGCAAGCGATTGAAGCCGATGGTTTCCACAGCGGCAGGGCCGTGCATTCCGCTCCTATCACTTCAGAATATACGGGTCACGTGGGCGTACCGCCAGGCCATCATCCTCATTCTCATCCTGGGAGGAACGATGGCCATGGTGGTGGCACCTGGCGTTGGCGCAGGCGCAGTTCTCAGCGCCCCGTTACTGCTACCGACCTAGTGGCCCCCGACCAAGACCCAACTGGAAGTCCAGTGATAATACCTTTTACGCATGCACAATTCGCGTCACCTTTAGCAGTTCGCGCTCACAACCACCCTCACATTCATCCTCAATCGCTGCCAAACTCACCCTACACTCACCCTCACGTTCTCCATCGTCAGATTTTACCCACTCATCAATCACTCTCGCACTCTCACCTTTCCGACGACCCCGCCACAGTCGATGGCCATTTCGGCACAATGGAGCAGATTGAGACACAAGCAAGCGACCTCCGATTCCTTGCCCAAGTTCCTGTACTGAATCCAACCTCGAGCCCGTCTCTCGGCCCCGGCTCCGGTGCCGGACGCGGCGGGACTCCAGCCCGTACCCCCGGGAGCGCCGTGGGAGCCTCTACGGGTGCTCCTATTGCTTACGAGAATCATGGCAGTCCAAGTTCCGCTTCTGTCGGCGACAATTCCGCTCACGGTGCGAGCGCGACTAATGCCAATAAGAGGAAGTCGACAGATGATGGTCAAGGCAACGGAGCAAAGCAAACAAGAAGTAAAAGAAACAGAGTGAGTTCTGACCATCTCGTTACATCTACTACCAACCCCCGGGCCATTATGATATGAGATCACATGAGACAAGGATGAGATGAGGTGAGGCATCTTTGAAGAACAGGGACGCACTTCATGACGACCTAAGAGGGGTTCGTTCTAGAGACGGCTACACAAGACTGCACGATACTCGCCTATCGAGTCCTTCAAATCCTCGGACGTCAAACATCTCGGCCTCCTTGTTACACAACATAAACGAATCCAGACGCCTGGGTCCGCAATCCGAACCCACTCCTGTTTCAGCCCTTTGATCCCACTCATTCACACGTCACTCCCTAGGTCACTATTTGAAGATCATTCAGGCTAACGTTACATTCTTCACCATGATAGTACATATCAATAGCTTGGTCAGTATGCTCCCGCCACTGAATGTGTTCGTCTTCGCCGCGACCGCGTAGCTTAACGCTGCTGTATCTTGGGCTTCTAACAAGGGCATACGCTAACAATACATAGCAATGAATGCAAGAGACGAAAGATAAAATGTAACGGCGAAACTCCCTGTCAACGATGCGGCAACCTCAACTTGGCATGTCTATATGCCCCGAACTGTTGCTCCGGCAACTTTAAGGAATCGGACGAGTTCAAGCAGGTCACATCACAACTAGGACGCCTTCAAGAAGAAGTCGGCTGGCTTCACCAAACCGTCAAGGCCCTTCAGTCCGAACCTGCCCGTTATTCCTCACTCGGTGACCGAACAATGACCCACGGCCACGGCACGCCGGCAGTCGCCCCTTCACCCTCCCATAGTTCTACTTCGCTCAACCGCCAGGACAGTTCAAAATATGGCTCTTTCCGGGGCCCAACAAGTATGGCCTTCAGTCTCGACGTTGCCAACAATACCATCAACAACATGGGCTACAAAGGCATATCAGACGAGGAAAATCCACACCTCAACGATGGCATGGGCCCCATGTCCACGCGACCAAGAGATCCCCTCCACGAATTCGACAAGGACGAAATGATTCGCCTATGTCGTCTGCATGAGGAAGAGATTGGTATCATGTACCCCGTGCTCAACATTCAAACTGTGATATCCCATGCCAAGAATATGGCCACATTTCTCGAAACACTACGGCAGCAAAGCCCCAGAGAATTGGTCAACGACGATAAGACTCTACAGCTCAAAATCATCATGTGCTGTGCTCTAGTGGTGGAAGAGCATGGGCATAGTGATAAAGCCATTCGCTTGTTTGAGAGCATGGAAACGGTTCTTAACCGAAAGCTCATGGCCGAGGCTGCGGATGTCGCGACCTTACCGATCTTGGCTCTAGTTGCCGGGTATAGATTTCTCTCCAACGATGAAGTTTTGGCTTGGAGAGTTATGGGCCACGTCGCACGGTTATGCCTGGAGCTTGGCATTCATCAAAGAACAGGCCTGATGCGAATTCAGGATGAAGAGGAACGTAAGAATGCTCTCGTCAGCTTCTGGTCGGCATATGTTCTGGATAGGCGATGGGCTTTTGCAACAGGGCTGCCTTTCGTCGTTCAAGACGAGGAAATCGATTCGGAGCTGCCATTCCCAGTTAGTACTTGATAAACCCACCATCTGTGTCTCAGCTAACGATTTTAAGGAGGAATATCCTTATTTGGTGGCCATGATCACCTATTCTCGGATAGGTGCAAAGGTGTGGCGACAAGTAGCTCATTTTGGGCCAGTTCTTGCTCGCGATTTGCGCTCAACGGAGCTGGAAAATGTCGACCAAGAGTTGTTACAGTGGTATGAACAGATTCCCGAAGAGGTCAAAGTTCGCAATTGGGACAAGGAGAAGCATATAACGTCAACTCCCTCCTATAATCTGCAACGCTTGCGAATCTGGACGTATTTACGGCTTAATCAAGTAAGTGCCGCGTTCAAGACTCCGTCGGTAGAAGCTAACAACATGCAGATGCGGATCTGGCTTTACACACCTGTGCTGCATAGCGCCACAAGCATCATGGCACATCCTGCGCAGTCAGAACGTGTAGTTGACATCGCCAAAGACACTATCCGATATCTCAGTCACCTGAATAACACAACCAACTTATACAGACGCGTACAGGTGTTCTATCACCAATTCCTCACATCCGCAATTGCGGTCGTCTTCCTCGCATCTGTTCATGCCCCGGTTCGCTTCAGCGCTTCCTGTCGTGAGGAGTTTTATATGGCTCTCGAGCTGGTAAAGGATTTATCTGCCAAGAGCTGGGCATCGCAGCGACTTTGGCGCACAATTCGATCACTCAAAGACGTGGCACCACGGTTCGGACTTAATGCCGAGGACGATCCTCAGTCAACGGCAGCTTTAGGGATGATAGGGCTTGCCCGAGGCCACATGGAACAGCAACAACCGTTTCGCAAGCCCTCTATTCCTGGACAGCAATCACAAGCTGCAACCCCCGACTCAATGGCTCAGAACGGATCACGGATTCAAGCTGAGATGTCACGAATGTTTGAGGGCTATGTAGGGCTGAATGGATTTCAATACAACGATAATGATGGACAACAGGGGCCGAACGCTGAAGTTTCTGAAGCATCCAACGGCGGCATGTTTGGGGTTGATGGCACTGTCTTTCCTCAGTTCAAGGAGATGTATTAGCCAATCATGCTGAGGATTTTGTATATTGCTAGTACTTAGATATGATATCCCCTCCTGTACCCTAACTTCTGGATAGTCTTGGATATATATGGTGGCGTAATATGGCGCTCAAAATGGAGATGCGAATTCAGTTAGTAACGTATCATTTCACAAAGACGATTTGGTGTTCTGTGTTCAGGCACTTGAGTCGTTGCCAAGGTCAAGGCTGGAAAATACGTTAGAAGCATATCTAACATTTATGCAAAAACTTCAAGATAAATGAACAAAACTGCTACATACTACGGTATCTTGAAAAGTTCGGGCTTAACACATCAATTGTATCAACTCACCCTTGTCTTCGTTGTGGGTATGGTCAGCAAATCGGTGGCTTAGTAAGTCAGGATCTGTGAACCATATCTTTTCATCTGGAAAACCTCAATGTCGTCTAGATTCCACAACTCTTCTATATCATTGACCTCTAGTAACTTGATAGCGCCAGCACTGGATCATCATCATGCTATCCACAGCAACAATACCCTTCCTCATCCACGCTCTCATCGAGACTCCAGCTGCCTTGACCTTCATCCTAAAACCATCCTCACAACTTCAACCGCTTCCTCCATCGGCAGCTCTGATTCTTCAGTCATTCGGTGGCCTTCTTCTTACAAGTAACCTCATTGCTCTCATCTTTATACGCCGACCATTTGATGACGCAGCTCGTCAAGCGGCGCTCGCCTTTTCCTTCTGGCATTTATGGCCCAGTTATCGAGCTTACATGCGAATAAATGGCTATACTGAGGAGGGGGAGGAGGAGGCTTCAACGACCAAGACATTAGGAGGACCACTAGTGCACCTAGGAGTCCACATTGTTTTGTTGACCATGTTTCTTGGTACCTGGTATTTTGGTAATGCTTAAGCAATAGTCTATGACATCTACAATTACAACTTTTGACGTGTTCCCCTTTAGTTTCTAAACAGTCGGAGTCCTGCCTCCTCAACATCCACATCCATGTCATCCTCGCTCTCCTCCTCGTTAAGCTCCATCTTGCGGCCGAACAGTGTGCCGAAGAAGCGGTCAATAGCACCCTGCTCCCACGCACGTCGGTCCTCAGGCGCCATGAAGTTCTGCAGCTTCTCGTGAACTGTGAAGCGCATCTTGCGGCCCTTGCTGGCCTTGCGGTCAACATTCTTTCGTGACTTGACGTCCTTGGCTGCTGTGAGAACGACTGTGGGGACGGCAGCCCCAGCCCCAGCCCCTGATGAGCCCTCTACTGTGCGCTGGTCCACGAGCTCCTTCAGGAGAACCTGGTAGAAGTCGGCGTCATCGTAGATGTTGCTGTTCTCCGATGCACCCTTAGCAGCTTGCGCAGGGGCACATGAACGAGGGACGCGAGAGCGCTTGGCGAGACGGTTGTCGGGGTCAATAAGCTGCTCCTTGAGGGCACTGACAAGAGTCTTGTTTCGCGGCTCGAGCCCCTTGGGTGCCGTGACATTAACAGATTGCACCTTGCGAGACCACTTCTCAAGGCGATCCTCCCTAGATTTGATAGATCGTTGTTCCTCTGCTTTTAGCTGCTCCCAGATCTCGCTTGTGGTCATAGACACATCTAATTCACGCTTGCGCTTCTCGCCAGCTCGAGATGGTCCAAAATTATCCTTGAGGCTGCTTATAGTATTGAGCAGCTTGATGGCTGCCTCTTCAGCAGCCTCATAGGGTTCAGATTCGGGCTCTGGGTTGGCGTCGAGGGTATCGAAAGTGTTAGCAGCAATGAGGGCTTTCTGTAGGCGAATTCGAATGTTGAGGAGTCCGTCATAGGCCTTGCGCTGCTGACGGATTGCCAAACCCTTGTCAACATCGGGTCGGGTTGATAGGGCTGCCATCATGGGCTTTGCGTTCTTAGCCTTCGCCTCTGATTCCTCGTCATCGCTTTCGCTATCATCATCGCCCTCTTCCTCTTCTCCCGAGACCCCCTCGTCGTCATTCTCATCCGACTCCTCGTCGGAGCCTTCCTCGCCATCGATCAGAGCGTCAAGGCCATCGTCAATGTCGTCCTCATTTGACTCGGATTCGTTATCCTCATCTTCGCCAACACTAGCGCCGCCTTCATCGGAAGATGACATGTAATCAGCAGCGGTAGCTCGCTTGTTAATGGGCTTTTTAGGCTTGGAGCTTCCTCTAAAAGTAAACTCCTTGAAGCGCTCCTCGTCGCTTTCGCCGAGAGCGTCGTCGCTCTCAATTTCTGAGTCGTTGGCCTCAGCCTCGTCGCGTGCTAGATCTGCGGTCTCAGGATCGTCGAATTCCTCATCGCCCGACTCCTCGTCCTCATCCTCGTCTTCGGACTCGCTCTCTTCTTCGAGCGCATCTCGTGAGATTCGAGAGCCTCGGTACTGGGGACCGAGTGACAGGCCATCCTGCTTCCTCAATTTACTCTTTCCGACGGAAACATAGTGCTCAGTACCCGCGTTCTCGTCTTCGCTCTCTTCGCTACCGCTGCCATTCTCGCTAACTTCGACATTGGCCTCGGGATCGTAGTCTTTTGTAATGATTAGGAGCTATAGGCCATATGATACTGTAGCGACTTACCCTTGGCGATAGGCTCGTCCAAGTCTTGGAACTGCTTTGAGCGACCCTTTCCTTTGGCCATTTTAATGATTGAATTGTCAAGTCTTCCACTAACAAACAGAAGCCCCCACGTTGGAAATTTTCTGAGGAATGGCCTTGAACTTTTAGGCGGTGGCAGATGGCAGAATCGTCGCAACTCAGTGTTAGTGGAGAGGGCCTTGTATACCCGTAGTCCACTAGCTCAAGCTTCCAGCGCCTATAGGTTCCATGACACCTTCTTTGGTCAGACTCGTGTATTCTTGACATCCTATGAGTAGGCAATTCAACATGTTGCTTGTTTAGATACTATAGACATTGAAGAACTCCCTACAACTCCGAACTGAGCAGTTCAAGCTTAGTATGCCGAGGCTCTGAGTTATATCCCATCTAAAGCCATAAATACTCTCAGTATGCGTCCAACATCTGCCCGGCCCTTTCAGAGCCTCCGGGCGCTGCAACATGAAAATCCATTGGTGAGTGATCTTCTTTAGTGCTGGGTACTATCAGTTTAGAGTATAGCTGATACTATTCCAGGGTCTCCCTCGAACAGGAACGCCGCCAACCTGGGGTAAACGCCCA
The DNA here is from genome assembly GCA_013266175.1 of Fusarium gaditjirri. NCBI lineage: Eukaryota > Fungi > Ascomycota > Sordariomycetes > Hypocreales > Nectriaceae > Fusarium > Fusarium gaditjirri. Next base: position 149,943 of record JABFAI010000287.1, read on the forward strand.
GTCCGTCGCAAAATCACAGGTGTCGAGAAAGTCATCGCAGTATCCTCAGCCAAAGGTGGTGTAGGCAAAAGCACAGTTGCAGGTATCTATAGATGTCTCCTGAGGCTTGAGATGTTCTAACAAAGGCGACTAGCAAACCTGTCTCTGGCTTTTGCTCGTCTTGGCTTTCGTGCTGGGATCCTGGACACCGATATCTTTGGTCCGTCTATTCCAACCTTGTTTGACCTCTCAGGAGAACCGAGGTTATCAAATAGTCAGTCACTGGAGTCCATGACACCCTTTGAACATGAGTTGACAGAACCAAGATAACCAGCTCATCCCTCTCACAAACTATGGGGTTAAGACCATGTCCATGGGCTATCTGGTTGGCGAGAATGCACCAGTAGTCTGGCGAGGTCCCATGGTGATGAAGGCTATTCAGCAGCTCCTACATGAGGTAGAATGGGGTGGTCTTGATGTTCTTGTCCTAGACCTCCCGCCAGGTACAGGAGATACACAATTGACCATTACACAGCAAGTCATTTTAGACGGTGCGTATCTACGAGATGTCACGTCTGATCTGCTAACAATCATCAGGCTCTGTTATTGTCACAACCCCTCATACTCTTGCCACCAAAGATGCTGTCAAAGGTATCAACATGTTCAAAACAGTCAATGTCGATATCCTTGGCTTGGTACAGAACATGTCCTTGTTCACATGCCCTCATTGTCATGGAGAGACCAACATCTTTGGTTCCAATGCAAGGGTCGAGAAGTTATGTCAAGAGCACCAAATCGACTTTTTAGGTGATATCCCGTTGCATCCCAATATTGGAGATGATGGAGACAGAGGAAAACCCACAGTAGTGGCAGAACCTACGAGTGAGAGGGCAAACGCCTTTTTGAAGATAGCACAAGATATCTGTCCCAAGATCGATCTGAGTGGTAAATAGTCACCGAACGTCTACTCGGCCGCCATGTATCAAAAGAATAAAGAAATAGAGTGACTTGTAAAGTAATGATACCTGTCAGCCCAACTTAGTAAAACGCTCAAAGCCAGGGGGAGAGGTGGTGTGTGCTCAGGTAACTTTGTTCAATTAACATCGGCTAGTCTTGAACATAGACCGCGTCGCTCCTATATACTTGAGTCTGAAAAAGAAGAACTCGATTAAACGCCAGAAAGATAAGTCGTTAGCCTCTGCTGTGATCAAATGCAAGGCATGTTACCAAACAAAGCAATAAGCTTCTGAGACTTCCCGAACGCCCCTGTGTGCTCTTGAGTATCGAACCGAGTGCCCTGCCAAGAGAGAAAGGTGATTAGTCTAGCTCATCGTTCATTTGATAGACATGACGGCTTCGAGTGGGGTCTTTTCGCATGGCTTGGCCAGAGCCTGTGAAGCCAACTGAGAACGAGTTAGTATCTGGTTCATAAAATGAGAAACAGAAGTGCATACCTCTACCATGAACGCCGTCTGGAGTACGGAACATGCTGTCCTTCTTTTGATTCTTTCCAAACTTGGACTTTGCGCTGAATTCTTGCCACTTATTCTTGTTTTTCTCAAGTTCCTTCTTGGCCTTGATCTTCTTTGCCTTGGGAGGCTTTGCTTCGCCATCTTGCTCGGCTGCCTTCTTCGCTTCTGGATATACTGTCGCGCCCGCTGATGAGACCAGCCCAGGGGCTGGAGGTGTCGCTGGTGCTGAAGTTGTTGGCATACCGTCCGCCTTTCGCTTGTTTGACACAGGTCGAATATCGCGAGATCGCAGGGTCTCGGTGTTATCGTAGGTCTTGAACTTGACGGTGTAGATAGGGTCTGTTGAGGATCCAGTGATAGATGTGATGCGCGCTGGGTAGAAAGCCTTGTCACCGGAAACCCACTTGGCTAGAATTGTATCGTTGACCTGGTAGTTTACAGGAGCCTGCTTCTCTTCCTCCACTGGAGCTGCTTTCTTAAAGGCTGGATGGTTCTCGCGAGACCATTTCTCGGGCTGGGGTGGCGGTGATGGTTCTTTGGGGGCGGGCTTGGGCGCCTGGGCAGGCTTGAGCTCAGCAATTTGTTCATTGAGAAGATCGATGAAGCTGTTCAACTCGTCCTTTAGAGCTTTGAGCTCGACGTTATCGGGGTCATCGCGTAGCTGGCCAAGAACGATATCGAACTGGAGGAAAACGGTCAGTATGAATGATATATCATGGGATGAATGGATGAGGGTCGTACTTGTTCTTGGTATGTCTTCTTCTCCTCTTCGATTTCAGCGACAGACGACATGGTCTCGGATCTTATTTTTGAGGTCGGAAGGGATGGATAATGCCAAAAATGGGGGGTTCTAATACGAGTATTCGGAGCGGTGATGGGTTGGTTCGAGGGGTTCCTTGACGCACTGCACGAGATGAGATTGAAGATTCCAAGTTGGAGTTAAAGGTCACGTGCGCAGTAGCTAGTGAAGGAACCCCAGATTACCTGTAGGTATCCCCGCCAAAAGCTTCTGGAAGATGAGGGTGAATGAAAAAGCAAGGTTTTCCAATTTGATGAGCCATATTTCAGAGCATCCTAAGAATTACCTTGTATCTACAAAGGGCAGATGGCCGCTTTCTAGGTCCTGGCCTATGTTTCTGGGCTGTCTATGTATCATATCTGGGGATGGGTTTTGCTTCTGCGAATAGGTTGCGTGTCTTGGAAGAATAGGCCCAAACAACAAAGGAGACACCGAGATAATAATTACTTCAGGTAGGTAGGTAGTCAGGGTATGATTTTGGTTAGCAAGAATCAAATCGTATGGATCGATTTCATCACCCTTTCGTCCCATGAACGATACAGTGAGAATCACTCACGGTTATGTCGCCTAAAGTCGGCCCGGACGAGAGCAAGGCAAAGGCCGGGCCAAGCTCCGTCTAGCAGATTACCCAGTTCTCCGCGAGCCCCGAACGGTTCGTGGCTAATGCAGTGTGTATTACAGGTGACGCATTCATGATTTGGTGGTGTTCAACCCAAACCATGTTTCTCTTTTTAGTCCATGTCCTGTTTCTGGGTTCGTTCATTTTTGTGACAGGTTACACAACGAACCAAAGGCTTCGTAATTGGTTTCGGTTTGCCAAAGAAGGATATTCCATGGGGTTCCGATTGCGGCTCCGTGACCGCCTGCGACCATCAATCTCATGGATTTCATCTAAAATAGAATGACTCTAATCTTCTGTTGGCTTACTTGCTTGCTTGGCATTTCCCACCATCCCACCTCAACATGTTCACTCGCTAATCACTACTGCTGCTACTGCTGCAAGATCAAAGTAATTATTTCGTTCGCTCGTTAGCTCCAACTTTTTTTATTTATTGTTTTGGTCGTGTTCAAACCAGACACTCTCAGACGGACACTTAACGGGATACTTGCGTTATACTTCAGAGTCAGAGTCAGAGTCAGAGTCAGAGCTGAAACTAAAACCTATGGACAAATCCAATCTTGATAATTACTTAGCAAACCTTCTTTTTCGTTCCCATCCTCTCCATCACAGCCAACTTAATACCTAAAGATTGATTCATGCAACTCAAGTCGAGTCGAGTTGACTGGTCTTAGCACTGCCAGCCTCTGTCTCGGCAATAGACTAGCTTCATCTCCGCCGCTCTATTTCTTCGTCTTGTTTGGCTCTTGATTGTTCGTCGGTTCTGGGGCCATGCTTGGTCTGTCTGGTCTGGAATTGCTCGCCTATACTAGTAACGAGACCAAGACCTTACCTTACTCTTACTCGCCTACCAGCCTTGTCCATACTTTTTTTTTTTGCTAGACCTTCCCTTACGTCAAAAGTTGCTTCTGCTCAACACCAGGCATTTTTCTTCTTTAATTTTCTCTCCCTTTCTTCGTCATCTTCTCCTCCCCAGACTCCAGGCTCCAGGCTCCAGACTCATAGTGATCGCCGGCCCATCTCCGCTCCTCCACTACTCTCGATCCTCACCGATTCTTGTTGCGGTTGATCCATTGACATTGACATCACTAGAAGGGAGCCCTACAAATCCGACTTAAAGGGAGCTCCATAATCGGCAACGGGGACGGAACCACCACCATTCGCGATCCAACGGCGGCTGCCTACCTGATCTCTAATACGACACAAAGTCAATTAATCTCCTACAACCTTCCTTATTCTTTGTCACGTATTTATTTGCAAATTGCTGCTGCTGCGCCCATGATATTAGATACCCTGGTCACCAGTACAACCAAAAAGGGAACATAACATTTGTAGTCAGTCGCAAACACGACAAAGGAAAAAATCGCCAAAAGGTGAAAATCTTTTACCGCTCGAATTCAGATACGACCAATTCACCGTCGCATCACCCAGAACGAACTGCGCGCAACCTTTATCTTGCTGTATTATACCTCCGATCCCTAAGAACCATGCCTCACACCCGAGATGCGGACAGCGCATCGTCCTTGAGCGGCCAATCAAAACGACCTCCGCTCAACCATCAGGAGAGTGATTCGCAGAGCGAGAGCAGCGGTGTTAACCAACAACACCAACACCAGCAGCAGCATCGGAGACAGCATCGTCATCACCAGCGACAGCACACTGTTGGTCACCTCCACCACGCCCGCGGCCCAGCATCAAAAACTGCCCCAAAGCAGCCTAAGCTCAGCCGTCGCCATACCGATACCCCCGATCTGATCGAGCAGCAGCAGCAGCAACACCGAATCTCCTCCGGTTCCAATTCTCATCGACGAGCTCTCAGCGACGCAAAACTCTCTTCTCGCGAGTCTTCGTCTGGCAATCTTACCAAGAGCGCATCCCAAACGAAGCTGACCAAGAACTCTTCCCATACAAAACTAGTCAAAAGTCCCTCGCATACGAGAATTGTCAAGAGTCCGTCGCATTCAAAACTTAAGCGCAATCGCTCGCATACTGAGGTCGGGAAGCGCACTCGTTCTGCAGAACTGAAGCGCGCTTCAAGTACAACAATTGTTTATCAGCCTCAAATCTCTCACGGCAAGTCGCAGGTCCATTTTGATTTGGGTAACGAGGAGGACGAATGGGTCGACGCGAGTGGCTCTAATTCCCCCTACCTCTCCCGCAAGGGTTCTCTCAACAGTAGTAACCACTCCGTGCACCACCCCGACGACCGCGCTGGCGGATCGAGACCCGTTACACCCAACGATTCCGCCGCTCCAAAGCCGGCCGAGCAACCGCAACACGAACCGGAGCAGCGGAGTTCAACAAGCCCTGAGTTGGAGACGATACATCACAAGGAGTATCTTACATCCCGCATATTACAGCGCACTCCGTCTCACGGAGCTCCGCCTCAAATGAGCGCAGATCTGGTGCAGATCTCTCCTCGCCATTTTGCACCAGCCTCTGCTGATGCCATAGGGTCAGGAACTCTTGCGGGAAGCAATCAGGATGAATTGACGTCCCGGTTTGTCGAGGCTGTTGGCTCTGGATTGACTAGTGAGGGATCCTTCTACCGACCACCTCGGGGAGATTTTCGCCGATATGATGACGCGCCCCAAAAACCTCGTTCTGTGACCAGCTTGCAAGGCGACCGTGAGGAGCGCCGAGAACCACCAACGAGCGCACCAAAGGACGAGATTGACGATAGCGCACTAGCGCCTAAGGCGGGCCGACGGGCTGCGCCGCCTACCGCTCAAACATCGCGAACACAGCAGAAGCTTAACCTGCAGCGAGCCAGTTCCGTTATTGAGCCCGGACAAGCAGTTGGTGGTGTCGGAGGTGCAGTTGGTCATACTCCACTCATCGGTGTCGGTGGTCCCGGATATGACGGAGGTAACAGTCGAGATCCACGTGTAGGCAAGCTCTTGGAGCGTACAGGCATGGAGTATCTCGTTGTTCGAAGACATCTCAACCCTATTTCTCGCTCACTCGAGCGTCTCAACCATCTCCCGGGTAAGGACAAATCATTGCGCATCCCACGTCCTGGGACCGCCTCTACGAACGGCAAACGTTCCACAGATCTCACTATGCGCCAACACAGCCGCAACGTCAGCATGCCTGATCCTCGACGGCCAATGACGCCGAAACGCCCTACCTCAGTACGGACAACAAACGGTGCCTCGTCGAGCTACGACGGCAACGACGACGATGGCAGGCTAACGGACCGGCTAAGTGGATCAAGCCTGGTTGGTGGTGAAGAGGAAGATGGTACCGCAGCCATACTGAGGAACTTGTGGGACAAGTCTATGGAGTTGAGTGCCAGTACGGATTAGGAGTTCCTTTTCGTTTCTTCGTGATTCTAGGGATCAAGGCGTTACGGTGCATCTTATGGTATAGGAAGTGCTCAATAGGCAACCAAAGATAGAAAGGCGTGAATCAAGACAGCGTCAAATTAGACGGTATTCAGCGAAGACGTAGACTCACGACATTATTACGTGAAGGCGGCGGTTTATTGTTAGAAAGGGGACTAGCCTAATAAAATAATTCAATGAATTTACGCACGTCTAAGAGTGGTTCTGTGCTAAGTCGCGTCTCTCGTGTATTTCTCACGTATATATCATTCCAACCAGTGCGCCTTCTGATGCTGTACTCCACGAATTCTAGTTTAAACAAGATCTTCATAATTATACATTGGGGGAAAGTTGGTCATACTTGACACATCGTTCGACCTAGTTAAAGTTAGCATCTCATGACTTCGAAGGGTATTCAATATCGGGCAACTTACATCTTCGATGCTGGCTTGCATAAATCGCCTTGCTTCTAATCCCAGCCATACCACTAGCATGGAAAAGTCGCCATGCTTTGCCATACCTGGGCCGCTCTGGGCGCTGAGTTGACGCAGAATTGGCAGCGAGCTGCTGAGTAGATCGACATCGGGGTTCAGACTGCGACCAATACCCTCAAGAAGCAGAATACTAATGACTACGTTGACGAAATCGCCCTCGAGGCGAACATGGTGGTTTCGAACCATGCTAAGCACCTCTTGCAGGATATCGCCGATCTTGACGTTACCGAGAGCCAAGGTGCGGCTCTTGACACCGAGAACCAGATGCTGCATCTTTAGGGCAAATACTTCTTTATCGAGCACAGCATCTGGTTGGCGGCAGCGTTCGCACATGAGATGGCCGGCCTTGTAACCGTCAAACTCAGCAACAGCGCGGAAGAGGTCGAGGAAGTTCTCGCGGTTCACGGCATTAAGCTCAGTCACGAGTCCAGTGTCAATAAAAATGAGCTGAGGTCGGAAACCTTCAGCATCGATCTTAGCCAGCTCCGCCTCCCATGCCTTGGGGTCCTTGCGATGTCGATATGGTCGAAGCCGTTCAAGCACTTGCTCAGTCACATCTTCCTTCTCGTCGGGATGCGCCTTTGTCATTGACTTCCTCAGACGCAGCTCGGGGTGGGCTGATTGGTAGAACCGCACCATGATGTTGCCAGGATGCAAATCAGCGTGGACAAAGTTATCAAGGAGCAACATGCGGAGGAAAGCGTCAAGACCTTCATCGGCAATATCATGTTGGAAGACGCCGCCGCCATTCTCCATAAAGTCTGCTAATGGGATACCCTGGGCATATTCTTCAATAAGGACATTTCGCGTTGTGTACTCAGTGTGCGGGTATGGGAACCAGGCTGTAGATCGATCCTTGAAGTTCTTCCGGAAAGTGGCCAGATTTGCGGCCTCTATGCGAAGGTCAAGCTGAAGCTTCATCATCTCCCCAAATTGAGCAACCTCATCAGGCAGTGAAAGCCACTCAATTGTAGGAATCAAGTTGAGCAGGGAAGCAAAGAAGCCCATGATGCGAAGGTCCCGTCGAACCGTCCTCTCGACGTGTGGGTGCAGCACTTTGACTGCTACGTAGGACGATGGTACTCTGTGCGGGGACCTCTTGAGCACTGTATCAACATTGCGCTTCACGTTTTGCGCCAAAGGATATGAGTCATGAAGATCAGCTTCCTCCGGCTTAGCCAAACCAGGCTTCAGCTTGGCCTTGTAGACCTGGGCGATGGCGCCAACACCTAGAGGCTTCTCCTGGAATTCGTCAAAGATGTCTTCAAAGGGGCGGCCGCCAAAGGCAGCTTCCACAGTGACCCGTGTGGCATGGAGTGAGTGAGCCGGCGCATTCGAGTGAAGTTTAGACATGATCTCGCACATTTCGGTAGGGAAGATGTCGGTTCGCGAAGCAGCCCATTGTCCGAGCTTGATAAAGGCTGGGCCAGCCATTTCCATCTCGTTGACCAAGAAGCCATACCACCAGAGCGTACCTGATCGTTCATTATCTCTATCGGGTTGTCGTTTTCCAAAGTATATGGCAGGAACAGTAATTATCACCGGAACAAAAATTACGACAAGCTGGATAAAACGGAAACCAGTGCATACCGGCTCGATGATCAAGAGGTCGATCAAGTACTTGATGCGCTCTCCGAGCCTCGAAAGACCATGTGAATCGGTCGATACACCCTTTCTCACCTCGGCCCGTGATACCTCAAGCATGCGCTTCTCGCCCGTCTCTTGATCATTGCCGTTTTCTTGTTGCGACAGCTCAACAAAAGCAGCGGTCCCCAGTGCCGCAGCACCACCGGAAGCACGCAGTGCTATTCTTTTCGGCGCGCCTTTAGGCCATTGTGTGAATCGAGGGCCGCGGGAGCTTTGGGATGCGAATCGACGGCCAAGGCTGGCGATGGTGAGCCTGGCGTTGGCGTTGACATTGGGGTATGTTCGGAAGCCCGGGTGGACAACAAGCCGGCCTATGAAGGAGCCAGCTCTCATCTCGGAAGGGGGAGTGTCTTTCTAGGGAATTGTCTTGACGCGGACACTCTCATGTTCGAGCAAAGCCTAGGGGCGATTGCATTCGGAGAGTAGTCAGATTCAGAGGCCGATGTAAAAAAGGTACGAATCTGGCATGTGCAAGCAAGTGCGTTAATGATGCAAAAGCTTGCTTGGATCGATTTACAAGGATGCCCACCAATGGATACCCTGGGAACGGGCTAGATGCACAATTGGTGTTGGTGACGTCGGGTTGATAACCAGAGTGACGTATCCGTACAAAAGTCGTATCCACTGCACCTAACTATCTGTCTATCTGTTCTAACGGAAATAAATCGGAAAGGAATCATCATGAGGAAATATTTCAGCCATGATGGCTCATCAATGCTAACTGAGCCTAACTAGAAGATCAAATGCTAAGAGGTATCATAGATATTATGTATTCAACAGTTATGTCTCCGTCTAATTATTACAGTCCAGCTCACGATGCTCTTGATCTTGTCAATAGACTTCCTATGATTCGCTCAGACGCTGTAAATAGTTCTCGATTTCCACTGTAACCCACCTGGCCTCGGGGAACAAGAAAACCTAATACTTTAGAAGAAGGTGCCAAAATAAACTTCGTAAAGAGTCACCTAAACCTAGGCTAAGTTACCTAAATATTTTTATCACTCAGGAGCAAAGTCTTAAGTTTTCTCGCCTCTCCTAGCTGGTCTAGGTGCGGTTTCCCCCGGTCTTCCCGCTCTGGGTTGGCCTTAAATTTTTTTTATAGGCGCATCCATTACTTTAGTAGACGCAGCCGGAGGAAATTCTTGCTTCTGTCCATCCGACTCTTTGTTCATGTCATCATTACCAAACACAATTTTCGATTCTTTCAGCTCTCAGGCCAACAACGCCGACTTAATTCATCTAAAGCTACAGTTCTAATATATAGCCATTCACGATGGGTTGGTTTTGGGCAGACACGCCTGTTCCTGCGGTTCCTGTCGGACACCCAGCTACTACTGACAAAGCTCCTCCAGTATGATGGCAATCCCATATATCTTCACCATATCGCTAACTCTCCCCAGCCTGGCTGCCCTATGCACCAAAAGTCCGCCGATACCATGAACCCCATGGCTAAGCCCAAGAAGCCTGTCGATCTTCCTTCCACCTCGGGATGTCCCGTTCCTCACGCCGCCCGAACCCAAGAGCAGCCCAAATCCTTGATCTCCCAGCTCAACCCTCTCAACTACATGTTCCCTGATCTATCGCAAAAACCTGCTCCTAATCAATCATTTGCTCTCCCAACAACCCGAGATGAGTCTACCATTCCCAAGGGCACTGGAGATGGCAACTGGGAGTACCCGTCCCCTCAGCAGATGTACAACGCGCTGCTGCGCAAGGGATATACCGATACCGATATCACCGCTGTCGAGGGCATGGTTTCAGTACACAACTTCTTGAACGAGGGCGCATGGCAGGAGATTCTTGGTTGGGAACAACGATTTGCGCGGGGACTTTATAAAGGATGGCAGATCTGCAAGAGAGGCGAGGGACATGTTCAGGAAGAGCTTGATCGCCAACGGGACGGTATTGACACCGAGCCTAGTCTCGTTCGCTTCCAGGGTCGACCCAAGGAAATGACTCCCAAGGCCACCATGATGCAGGTTCTGGGCTGGATTTACCCCTCAAAGTTTGGGTAAGTATTCGTGATTCTAGTGTGCAAACGATCTACGGCTAACACACTACAGTACCGAACCTCCCTTTGACAGGCACGACTGGTACGTTGCGCGAGAGATCAACGGCCAAAGGAAGGAGATTCGATACATCATCGACTATTACTCTGGCGAGCCCGATGCCCACGGTGACCCTGTCTTCTTCCTCGATGTGCGTCCTGCCGCTACGCCCTTGGGTTCCGCTGAGCGTATCATTCGCTGGAGTACCGATACCTGGTGGAAGGCTATCGGCGGCGACAGGCACGAGCAGGATCCCCAGCCTTGGTTCCGTGGCACTTCCTGAAATGATTTATTTGGCGCTTAGGTCATTATGGAAGCAGGTGTTTTCTGAAAAGGTTCTGGCGTAATGCATTCTCCTCTCTAATTGTTATGATTGGATGTATTTCTATAATGATGGCTGACTTGGAGTCACTTGTACGAGCTCGAAATCGGAGGAAATCGAAGCAATCCTGTATTATATACCATTCATTGGAACTTAGTTCAAGTTCACAGCCAATTGGTTCACTTGGTCTAGAAGAGCCTGATCCTCTCCAGCTGCATTCTTGAGCACCTTTTCCAGCTGGTGGTCAACGGTCTGGCCAGGGATGTCAGACACAGCACCCTGTGCCTGTTGTATACGAGCCATCTGGAACTGCAGGAAGAACTTGGGAACCTTGATCGCAAGATTTCCACCAGTCGATCTGATACCAGCTTCGGTTGCGAGGTAGACATTGAGCTCATTCTGAAACGTATCGAGGTTGTTGTTGGCCAGTGGCGATGTGGTTGCAAACTTGTCGAGAGCGAAAGCCAGAGGACTCTGGCCTGATTCGGCAAAGTTGATGGAGGAAAAGGTCACACCGCCAGAGCTCACATCTGGGACGCCATCGATGGTTGTTTTCGAATTGTCGCAGGTGATGACCGAGGCCAGATTTGTGGCCTGTGTTGAAACTTCATCGGGGAGAGCTTCAGAGCCAGTCACAAAACAGGGATTCTGTCTCTTGGGTAGATGAGGCGCTTATATGCGTTAGTAGGTATACTCATGAAAGGGCTGTAGGCAGGAGGGGATATATACCTGCGAGGGCGCTTCCAGCCAGTGTGATGAGGATGGGAAGAATAGGGAAGTGCATTGTGTAGAAGTGAATGATGGAAGAACAGAAAGAGAGATAGAACAAGTATGATTATAAACAACGATCCGCCAGGGATTTACGAATTGAAGAGAAACCAGTTGAGAAGTGATGGGTTTGTTCAGATACGTAGGATCTACTTGCCTTTTATACGTTGGGAGTATATGTGACCATCGTTAAGCATAAGCATAGAGTTGAATCGAGTATGACACCGAAACTTGGACGTGAAGATGCCTGCCTCCATGTCGAATACCTCGAATACCTCGAATACCTCGAATACCTCGAATACCTCGAATACCTCGAATACCTCGATTTAGTATAATCCCCAGACGTCAAGCAAGGGTGCCAAAATAAGTTGGTCTAAAGACCTACTAAGATATACTCAACTTGCCCAAGTCTTTTTCTCACCCTGGATGAAAATCCTAAGCTTTCTTGCCTCCCCTAGCGAGGCTCGCTGTGACGCCGTTCGTCCCAGCAGCGTAGGCCAAGTGTTTCAAGGATCCCTGATCTGTCACAATAAGACCCGGGAACTATCGATCCCAAAGTCTGCAACGATGATGTAGAGTTGCATCAATTCAGATCCGATTTCCTATTTCAGACTGTCTCCGATAAATGTGCATAATTTCATCTGGCAGACGCTTCTTTGGGTCGAACCGAATATCTGCGACAAAGGAGTTGAGATGTGAGCGGCAAGTGAGACGTTATTCAGTCAGCTTGTCTACCAAGTTTCAGACTTGTCCTCTCCTCGGGAGACGAGACTCTTCTTGGTTAAATCTCAAACCTGGACCTTTTTCCTTTACCGATTTCCAAGAATTGTTTCTCATTTCTCGTGTTTGTCTTATCTAATTCTTTGAGCATATATATATACTACACTCACTTACTATCGAGGTTCCCGGATCAAAGTCGCTCCATTCGGCCAATCAGAAGTTGCGAATCTTCCTCCAAAGGATCCTTGGAACTTTTTTTCTCCCAAATTGTAATCGCAAAAGTAAAAGCTCGTCCCTTTTTATTGAAAGCGACATACTCATTTCAACGACGCTTTCTGCGTCGCACAAACTCCTCACGACAGCGCCATCCGCCTCGAAATGTCTGCTGAGGCCACGTCTTCTTCAAGCGACTACATAAGGCTTCATATAAGCCCTCTCGATCCCGAGCTTCTCAAGATCGTCATTCCAGCTTCTGCAGCACCCAAGGCGCGCAACATTTCATATCACACGCTCGAGACGTTTCCCGAACGACGCTACGGCTTTATCGAACTGCCAACTATGGAGGCTGACAAGATAAAAAAGAAGCTCAATGGCGCCGTATTGAAGGGCAACAAAATACGGATCGAAAAGGCTAGGCCAGAACAGAGGGTTGAGCCTACTGGCGAAATTGATCAGGAGGAAGAGGAGAAGTCCAGGAAGAAAAAGAAGAAGTCCAAAGAATCTAAAGAGGAATCAAGAAAACGAAAGCGTGATCCCGAGGTCGTCGACGGCGTCGCTCTGACAGACCGCAAAGTCAAGAGAGGATGGACAGAACCCGCCGACCAGAGAAGAAAGAAGAGCAAGCAGGACAAAGAAAAGGAGAAGGATGGCAAACGCACCGAGAAGAAAAAGCGCCTAAAATCAAAGTATACAGATGGAGATGAGTGTCTGCTCAAGACAAAGGTCCCCCCTAATATCATATCCAAACTCCCTGAGGATGATCAACCCCGAAAGCGCAAGAAGAAGGGCAAGTCGCGCGAAGTTGTTGTTCACGAATTCGAGAAGACCACCAAATTCCCGAGCTTCTTGAAGACCTCGGCCGATGGGGAAGATGCCAATACAGCCACCGAGTTTATTGAGGGTAAAGGCTGGGTCGATGGGAATGGCAATGTAGTTGAGACTGTCAAGGAGAAGAAGATTCCCGAACCTGTACCCAAGAAGAAGAAAGTCAAGAAGGCGACACCTCCTCTTGTCGAGGAGTCAGATGACGACACCAGTAGCAGTGGTACTAGTAGCAGCGGCTCATCTGATGAGGGGAGTGAGGATGAGATGGAGGTTGAAGCTCAAGTCGAAGACAAGAAAGAAGAGAAAGAGATAACCGAAGAAACTCGGCGGCCAGACGATGAATCCTCCGACCCCAAAGCTGGCTCGCCCGAACCGCTCCAACAAGCAACACCCCTCTCAGCCATCAAAGCCGACGAAACAAGGCCCATGTCCTCAAGTTCCTCCCGCAGCCTCACCATCAAGATACCACCTCCCGGAACACCTTCTACAAAAGTTCATCCCCTTGAGGCCCTTTACAAGCGTAACAAACCGGACGAGGTCACCACAGAGACTCCCGCCAAGAAGGAAGCCGAGCCCTTCAGCTTCTTTGGAGGTGTTGACAACGACGATATCGAAGACGAGGAGGACCAAGACCCCGCAAACCTGACCATCGCAACTCCCGCGCCCATGACGCCCTTCTCTCGCCAGGATTTCGAATGGCGCAACGTTAGAAGTGCTGCGCCTACGCCCGACACTGCGCATCCCTCACGAATGCGCAACTTCTGGCCTGAGGATGAGGAAGACGGTGAAGAGGATCTCGACATGGCAGAGCAAGACTTCGACGAGGATGGAGACGAAAAGGATGTCTCTGCTCCGCAAAGCTCAAGCGACTTTCAGGCTTGGTTCTGGGATAACAGACGGGATCTCAACAGATCGTGGATGAAGCGTCGCAAGACTGCTGCCAAGGAGAAGCGGCATAGAGAGAACAAAGCGAGGGCTAGTAAGGCGGCATAGACACATAAGACATGGATAAATAGACATTAATTGCATGTGATGACACACCCATTGGTTTCTCATCATGCACTCAAGCATACTTCTTCAACGTTCTTGTGCCAAACAAAATTTGAAGGCCTTCTCAAAGTATCATTAGGTTCAATTCTTCCTCTGAATTGATTTATCTAGGTACGGATGTCTTGTCGTCCCCCCGACTCCTCATTAGCTGCCGCCTATTTGGGTGAAATCTCGCGAGACGACAAATCATTTACACATTCGTGAGGCTGATTGTCTTCAGAGCATGTCCCCCTTCTGGGATATGGAACGTTGAGCTTGCTCCCCGTAATGGCCTCGTGTATCCCTTCATCATCGGGCTTTGGTGGTTCAGGGGTGGGTTCCCTGACAATGCTGTCCCTGGAGCGAAAGAAGCTGCCCGGCGATACATCATTCTCGGGTGTTCTGGTCGGACCTCCTCCCATCGGCTTTCGAAAGTGGTTCTTGTGAAAGAGCTTGTGGCCTCCTTGTTTGATTTTGTCCATCAGGCTTTGCCGTGAACCATGCTGAGTATCGATCATCTCCTCCTCGATGGTAGCGACCTGGGAACTTAGACGTCGTCGCGTATCTGCGTCGAGTGAGGCACTGAGCTTTCTTTCCGCTGCCAGTTTGTTTGGGTGCGCTCTGAAAGGGTTCGCACCGAACAAGGAGTTGTTGTATGAGTATACATTTGAGGGCTCTGCAGAAGAACTCGATACGGCCAACTCTTCGAGACCGCAGTGGGCATCGACTCCGTCTTGGTAAAGCGTAGACGGAGTATGCTTTTTCGACTGATCACTCTCAGTTCGCAACGTGAGGTCAGTAGTACAGTCACGAGAGAAGAGTCTGGGGAAAGAGGTGATGACGGTCCCATCGCTAACTCTCAACTGTTGCTCGAAACTCTTTTTACACATGATGTCCGCCAGTATCTCGGCTGTGCTTTTTGGGGTGGCATAATGTCGTAGAACAGACTCGTCTTTGGTCAGCCTCTGGTAGCTCTGTCGACGATCATCTGGGCACGAACGTGAGCCTCCATGTGTGGGTGAGCAACAGTCCGAAACTGTTCGACAATGTGTTCGTGTGCCCGAATCATAATTTGCTGGATACGCCCGGGACCACGTAATCTCAGCAATACTTCGACGTGTCACGACAGTTGTCGTTGCTTCAGACGCCCCGCCACGCGATTTAGTATGAACTTGCATGTCAGTTGCATCGATGTTTGTGTAAGATGTGCTGGGCAGATTAATGGTGGTCGCGGGGTCGATTGCCATCGGGGAGGGAACCAGGATAGCATTTGAGTTCTCGTCGAGTCGCGGTAAGGGTCGACTTTCAGATGACCCTGTTGTCGTAGGTGTTCTCTTGGGCAATTCAATGCGACCATTCTTCAGTGTTTCGTCCAAGACGATGCTGACGACATCTCGGATGTCCTTGTCACCAATAAGGTAAAGCCCCTTGGCCTCTGGTATTTGCTGGCCTTTACCATTCATGACATGCAGATGTTCTCTTAAGTGTCTGATCTTTTGAAGGCGATCACTCACCTTTCTAGCGATGCTTTGGGTAGCTTCCTCGCCAGCATACAATGGATCGCCTACTTCTGCCTCTGCTTCACGGGAAGCTAAACTCTCGGTATCAATAATTACTGCAGGAGCTTGGGATGGATCTAATCTCCAGAGCGTTTCGTGGCTTCCATGTCTCAGTACGCCCTGGTCCTTGTCTGAAGCTTCGAGGTAGTAGGCGCGCGCCCCTGGCTCCCGTGCCAGTGATTTAAAAGACACCTTTTCGATCTTGAATCCATCATTTTCTTCAGTGTCTTTATACATGTAGTATGCTGAGCCATTTGATCGTGGGTCGAAGATGTAATAGGCCTGGTGTTCATCCTCAAAAGCTGCTCCGTGAGTATTAGTGTTGATGGAGTTAGTATCTGAGTCAGCTGGCCGTAGCTTATCACTGCCATTTGTAGCAATCTGAGACCCGTCATTGGTGTTTTGTGGCCGATCATAGACCCCTCCAAGGTTGTTAAGTCTTGCATCAGGTATAGATCGAAGGTGGCTTCGGGTCAGGGGTTGTGGTGCTTGGTCTGGGGCTGACGATTTGCACAAATTTATTTCCAAGGAGCGTCCAGCGGGCGTAGTCTCTCCTGAGCTGTTGTATTGGTCCTCACTGGGGTCTCTATTTAGTGCGTGAACCCTCTTGGCGATATCCTTGAGTCTTTGAATAGTCTCGTCCGCGGAAACAAAATCGGTCGAGGGTTGAGATGCTTGTGAGGGTCGCGTATTCTTGATCGTGAACACTCTTGAGGGCTTGGGATAGTGCTTAGCGTCGTTATTCTTCTAAAGCATCGCTTTGCCATCACCAGGGCTCATAAGAGTCGAGTGAGGTGCATTGCTTGGGCCTGCTTCTGCTTCTTTCTTGTCAGGGTAAGTTGTGCCACCAGTCTCAGTGTCGCAGGTTGCGAGCTCATGAAGAGTCTTGCATTTGGTGGAACTTTCATCATCAGCGGTCGCAGAGAAAAGAATGACTTCGGGTTGAGTGTCAAGGGGGGTGAATATTCTTGGCATGCGAGGGAGACATCGAGCGTCATTGTCGTCGTATCCCTCCATTTTTCTGTAGTACGATTGCCGCCTAGAATATTTCAGACAAACCATGTGGAAAGTGAATATACATGTAGGTGGTGAAATAAGTTGAAGCTGCTAGAGCATGAGATAGGGCGAGTAAAGAAGAATAATCCGGATAATGACTTGGAGGTGATTGAAGGGGCCGACAGTAGAAGAAGAGAGTTCCACGGTCTTAGATTCCTTATGAAAAAAAAATATAAGAATTGTATAACACTCTTTCCCTTTCTTTCCTTTTGGTCTCTTTCCGTTTGGCATGAGGGAAGTTGACTGCCCTCAACGTCTGACGCTAAGATACCTAGTACCAAGGGTGCCAAAATCAGCGTACCTTTCAAGATAAGGTATACTAGGTAAACTTACCTGAGTATTTTCGTCGCTTACCTTAGTAGGATAGAGATCTCAAGTTTTCTTGTATCCCCTAGACTGCCCCCTTTCACCCAGGTAGGTAGGTACCTCCTAGTTAGTTATCTTGGGAAAGAAGCAAGGGCTAGGCTTATTGAGATCTAGTTCTGATGCCAGCGTCGATCACCGGTTAACCATGAACACAATGATATCTATCAATGACAGTAAATTTTTCTAAGTACGCTTGTTTCCGGGCGTCTGAGAGCCACTGTATGCTTAACGTCAACTCTCCCACATCAAATTTGACTCTATGCTCGAACGCTGATCGAATCTCCATCCATCAATGGTAATTTTGCCGCTGTTTTACCCTCCAAATGCTCGTCCACCTCTTCGAGCTCACAAATCTATCAATAGCTCTTCCTCTTCCTCTTCCTCTTCCTCTTCTACATCATGGTTGGAATTCCCACCTTCCGATTCCTATGGTAATGGTGATCCCTTTCCTGGTGTCCAGCTAGAGCCGCCTCCAAATGCAGATCCAGGTGTCTGTGCCAGAATGTTGTTACTTCTGACAGGTGTTACCGGCCCTGTTGAGCCATCGACTGGCAAAGGGGGGGGTGTATCCGTTCTCGGGATATGCTGGCCGTCCTTGCGAGGCGGTTTAAAGTTAACCTCTCGACCAGCTCGGTAGATATCTTGCAACATCGTCTCCAAGATTCCGGCATCCTGGAACTCGAGATACTTCTTATACAACTTGAGTGCTGTCCGTGAATCTTCGATCGAATCGTGGGTCTCCATTTGAATATCTTCCTTCAGGAGATACCACGCCAGAAAAGCCAGCGATAGCCTTCTCAACCGAGTTTGGAGGAAGAACAGGTCAATCGTGTCGATGACCTGCGATTTAGGAATGTGTATGTTGATAACTCGGAAGTCTTGTTTTAGTCCGTGACCAAGGAACTTGCATCCAAGGTTAAGAAGAATCCACATCTTCTTGTAAGCCATCTTCAATGACAATAGACTATGTTTCGAAACTCTGGGGTCCAAGTCTTGTTCAGTGATTCCCGAATATGATGTCAAATAGTCGACAATCGGTTCCTTGATGTTAATGTAATCATCGATGAAGGGTGTCCCTTCGTTTTCCCCCTGACCGCGGACAACTGATGCACGAGCAAGTGCGTACACTATCGGCCGTATGGTTTCTCGCTCACCATCAGAGTTCATTTCAATTTCAGGTTGTCGCACAGCAACAAACTCAGTGTCCAGCGCAATGATGGTATCGGGGCCCGGGGCCTCGGTTTCAGAGTTGAGAACTTGATAGGTCTTTATTGATGGATCGACGTTTGGACTGAAGACCGTTAGCAACATAAAGCTTTATAGCGGACCGGAGCATACTTGAAGTCTTGGTAAAGTATGGAAGTATCGATGTTGTTCTTCCATTCAGTATCGATCTTGTTGTTCTCATCCTTTATCTGGTATGCAATTACAGAAGGGACCTTCCAAGATGTGTTGAAAGCGAGTGCCTCTTCCGTGCTGACCGACCTTACCAAGAAGTCATTGAAAAGATGCCATCGACTCTCTCCAGGTGCTTCTGGTTCTGCATGTGCCACTATCCCTTTGGTCAGCAGTGGGGGGGAGGGGGTCGATGGGGTGCAAGAGGCTTACCATTGACCATCGAGACAAGGTGTGACTTCTGCGTTTGTCCACTCTCAATGTTGATAGCCATACCTGTCAAGGAATACACTGTGATGTTGTGAATGCCCCTCTGGAGATGAAGCTTCAGGTCTTCGCCTTCGTAACAGAAAAACTGCCCTTGCTCTACTATGATTCCAATCTCCTCGGGAAGCCAGTCTGGTGTTGACCAAAGCATTCGTTGATCCTGGTTTGTGATGGCAGTGTTGAGCATGAGTACAGCCGGTATACTGTGAATGCTCTTTCTCGTCGCTATGGTCTGGTACCGCTGGCATCGACTACACCATCCTTTGGACGTCGTTTCTCTTTCAACACTATTTTTGAGAACTTGAGAAAAGCTGATGCGCGGTAACTTGGCATTTCGGCCGCTGGCCTTTTGACAGTGATAAGTTTCTGCTCATACAGGTTCAGCATCGAACTTACAGGAGATGGATAAAGCAGATCGTTAACATATGTCGATCCCGGCCGAGTATATTCGCTCCTGCAGTTTATGCATCTAATTGAGGTCGTTGCGGAAGTGGCCAGTACCTAGACAACTTAGTTCATATCGTCCAAGTTCAGTCAGTCAACCAACCTGGTCCATGGCAGTCGATGATGGGTTAATAGTCCTATAATCATGCACGATTTTATCCAGGAGAAAGCGAGTGAGTCCTTGGAGCATAACGTTAAGAGATGATCCATGAGGATCCTCCTCGAGTAGACCAAGAGGACCGGCTGGGCCAGTTAGTAAGGATCGAGATCAGCGTCACTCGACATACCTTGAGGATGATTGCTTAGGGTTTTCAGTAAGTTTGTTGCTTGGCATATCGAGCCTTCGGCCTTTTGAAGCATATCAAACAAGAATCCAAGCTCGCACAGCAGGCATACCTCGCTCACACAAGAGGTAGCAGCATGCTGAAGAGCAAGATTTCGAATGACAGGGGTGAAGTGCATGATTTGTAAAAGTGAATTAGCGTATGAATTCGAGATATGAGTCTCGAGCCCAGAGTATCGCGTATTATTGTAAAAACTGTTCCTGATCAGTAACCTTGCATTGCAAAATGGTAGAATACCAACCCGAAGTCAAAGTCGTCCACACCGAATTTGCTGTATTTGATCTCAACAGTTCTATACATGACTGGAACGTCAGACTTCTTGCTTTCAAGTCCCATATCAGTAAGAGAGCTGATCAGCTCATCAGCCTTCTTATCAGAGGCAGCGGCGTTACTGGTAGCAAGCTCGCGAGCTTTTTCACTTAGGAATTTGGGAGCCTTGAGCCCAGAGCTTCCTGATTTGTTCACGTTTCGAGTGTTCTCAGCTTGATTTCTTCGCAAACCTCGAGTATTACGACCGTACATCCCAAATTCAGTCGGCTTAAGCCCTGCCAGGAACTGTGGATCAAACTTGACAGGAGGTGCTCCAACATCGCAGGGAATGTCTGGCCAAGCGGATGCCAGAACGTCTCGATAATGCGGCAATCCGATCATGTTCAGGGGCCTATAGTGATCAGTAAAGGAACAGTTATTCAACTTGGAATCTCAACTTACGTATCTGGGCCCCAATCAATATTGGGTAGGGGCTCTTCAGGAGTTGCGAATTCGATCGGAGTTGGCAAATCCACGAAATGGAGTTTTGTTGGAGATCCCCAGAGGTGGATAGAGCAATCAGCATCTGTGAGGGCAATTGCCTCACCGGAGGGTGCAATCTCAAACATGCTCAAGTAGGAAGTAACATTAGCTAACCGTACGTCGCTCGTGTTGGGATTCATTAAGTCAACAACATGCATTTGCCCACTTTGTGAGACAACGATGCTCGTCGTCAACATCCTTGGATGCATGCGCACGTAGGCAGCGCCAGCTGGGAAAGGGATAGGGGGCATCGATGACATCTTCTTTATATCGAAGACGTTGAGGAAGGGGTCAAGCATATAATTCTGGCCCTGCCTTAAGGAGTATCCGCAAGTTACGATGAAGTCATGCTGAGCGTCCATGTCATTGATCAAAGCAGAGTGTGCATTCCAAGACTTGACGACAGCAAAAGTGACAGGATCTAGCAAGTTGACGGAGCCAGTCTGAGTTGCGGCGCATATATAACGCCCGCGTCTCATTATCGTGTACTGATGTTCGGTAGACACCTAGCGGAAGTTAGTATAGCTTTATTACTGAGAAAGTGACCCTGACTTGTTTGACAACATCACCCTTAATGAGGTCAATGACAAGCATCGTGTCTTGCATTCCCGCAGCGATTATCTCTGCCGTTCCCTTAGACGTAAAGCTCATACATCGTAGATCCTTCATATCATCATGTCTGACAAAGATCAGCATCAGTCGACCTCCTATGCAGCTGGATTATCCTACCTGATATGCCATATAGGCAGTCCTCTCCGAATAGCCATATGCACATCTTTGGCACCCAGGGAAACAATGCCTTTCTCATTAACCAGTATTTGACGAATTGGGCCATCAGAGGATGCATGGGCCTTGAAAGAGGTATATCGCTGCAGTTCGGTCCCATAGAAGGAAGTAACTCGACCCTGAAACACCAATCAGCGCCAGTCCAGCTTCGGCGTCTCACCCTTTTCGACGTACATATTCGTTACCTGTCCAAAGCAGTTCCTGAGAGTTGTCGAAGGTCATAGTCGCAACCGGAGTGGGCATCGCGTGCACGCCCGGAGGCGGGAACGGAATCCGAGTGACCTGTAGAAGAACTGGATTAGCGTAAGTTTGACACCTATTTCACGACTAGATATGATGCTTTTCCCAAGTCTATGCAAGACAGGTACCCATTCCTTATATTTGTATACATGAAATGTCTAAATTACGACAACGACATGGCGAAACATACCTCAGCCCAATCGCCGTCCATCGTGAAAGGATATGGGCATTATCTGTAGGCGCATAGCTCATATGAAGAGCGCGAGCCAGTGCGCCAGCCTCTGAGAGGACTGGGCAGAATCAAAGAAATGAAAATGGCAGTACAAAACACAAAAGTCAACAAAGCTTGCCTGCTCAATATTCAGACATTGGATTCTTTGATAGAAGTAAACGCTGGTGACGGAAGTGGGATATCAGCTCCCAAGCTTGGAGGGGCAGCAAGCTCCCATTAGCCGGCGTTCATCCGGCGCGCGAAGTTGACACGGGTAAACTCCAAATTCGAGAGTTAGAGGGCCTCATACTACCTATGCATATTTCCATCACAGGACATTATGCAAAGTCAACAATTCATCTTCTCAAGTTGGGAAGGTAGGGCATACTTGCCTATGGAGGTGCGATGCTTGTACGGTGCTGAGATGGCCAAACAAACTGAGCAAGACTAGCTCTCGTTCAACACAGTTCGATATAGCTGCGAATTGAAGAAGTTTCTCACACCATGTCCCAAAACTCGAATACCTTGGGTCTAAAAATAGTGTATTTACTTGCTTGGCTTGGAAAATGTTCAAGGGTTTATATATTTCACTGGCAGACAAAACACGAAGCATCTCACTTAGACCTGCCAATGTTGCTGTTGAGAGCAATTGGTATTGTTCACGTACTAATCTATTCCTCCCATATACAGTCTATCATGCCCCTCTATCTTGAACCTGTTCTATAACTATTCGCTAAACGCCGTAAAAAAGGACTAGCATGAGTCAAGTGCCCGGGCATTGCCCAGCCGCCAAATATTATCTTGTATCATTAATCAATAATCGTGCCTAATGATGTCCTAAGCAGGCCAGCCCTTAAGACAGTGGCTTTGACTGCTGAGTAAGTCATCCACTGGAGTTTGTGGTTCCATATAAATAAAACCATGGGCTTGTGTCACGAAATCATGACGCAAAAGCTGCCCTCGAGTCCTAGGAATCACGGGAGAGCATCCGTAGATCGAAAATCCTTGTAGTACAAAATACTGTACGTTTCCGCAACAGGGGACTGCCGAGTCTGGTCGGTGAGAGGCTGGGCAACCCCTTTCTCAACCAGGATAGGGTTGATCGGCGGCGCCTTCGTGGTTCGCTTGTTATAAATCGTCGAGTCTAAATAAGTACAGACGAGCCAAAAAGTACACAATATTTGGTGCCTCATCATTTCGCGGTCTTGGTCGTGGATCCGGCCGGGAATACTAAACGCGAAGACGCTAGTATGAGTCGATATGCGGACCAACCCAAAGTAGCAAAGCTGCTTGGGAGAATGTCAGCTTCACGATGGGGTCGAAGTCGCCGGATAAGAGGAGAAATGAGGCGGGACCGGGGTCGTGATACGATCGCCGCTCATTCCGGTTAAGTTGATATGATGCGAGTCGCATTGGAGCAATTTCTCATGAAACTTGGTAGACGGTGAAATTGACTGGGAATGCGTGGTTGCTGAATCCAGGGACTTTGGAGACAGGTTCTCCAGTAGGTTCGACCTGTACCTGCCATCGCGTCTTGGTGAGGGCTCCGACTTCATCCCATAGGCGCTGAAAACTCGCTTGGTCGTGTAGATAAGCTGACCGCGTGCTAGTTGAGGATGGCCCTGGATGGTTTGTGCCGACCTGGCGACCGTATATCAACGCATTTTTGGTGCCGGGCTTAAGGAATTCGACAACACGCTTGCCAATGTAAAGTTGTTGAACCCAGTTGAAGAGGTGGAAAAAGCTGCCGGCATGAACCATGGTGATCTTGCCACGCAAAGAAGCCATTTCCTTGTCGGCGGGATCCAGCATATCGCCAGCAACAAAAGTTGCGTCGAGTGAGTGTCTGTCCTGGAACAAATCATAGCCAACATCGATGAACTTGGACTGTAGGTCGGTGCCGATGAGTTGAGCGCCGTCAACTCCATCTGCACGAAACTGCCGAATTACTTGTCCAACCCCACATCCCAGATCAAGAAGGACATCTCTAGAGCCGGCGACGTTGAGGCGGAAGAGAGCTTGTTGGTAGCGAGGATCTTTGGGATCTGGGATGTATAGGAATTTCCATCGCCCAACGCAAGGGTACTGTGAGATACACCAGGCCTTCTCTCGCTGAATGCAGAAGGTCATGTCAGCTCAGGTGCTATGTCAGTGTTCGGGGACATGTACGTACGACGCGGCGTATGTGGCCATCTAAATCATGATAAGGAATCTTGCTGTAAACCTCGAGCAGATGTCGAGCTGGGCCGATGTCTTTAGGGGGATCTTCAAGATAGGTCCAATCCCGCACCTTCATGACATCCATGCTTAGCAACATGTTGAAATGAGTGAAGTTGGTGTCGGCAATTGTGCGACCCGAGTTAAAAAGTGGCAGGGTAGATCAGTTGCTGTGGGACGACGAAAAAGGTTTGTTGCCTGCGTCATTGAAAGTGTAATGCTGCTGTGTAAGCCCCAGTTGAGAGTGTGTTGTAGGCTACTGAAGAATGAAAAGTGAGGTGGGAGAGATAGAGAGAAGAACCCGAAACCCTACAGTAAGAGACAGGCAGCCGATGATGTCATTTCAAGGAAACAAGGGCGTTTCAACAAAACCAGAAAAAGGGAGAGACGGGATGCCCGGGGAGATCAAAATAGTCTGAGACAAGAGAAAAGAAAGTGAGAGTGAACGAGCAAGCGAGCGAGTGGATGCTACAGCCGAGAGTAAGGTAAGGTAACACGCGGGTCACGAAATAAACTTAGTAGGAAACCTTAGAAGCAAAGGAGGTAAGTCAAAGCAGGCCAGGTAGGGTAGGGACTTTTGCGGTTGTCATATCGCCGAATCAACTAACAAGCTTGCCTTGCATTTGCATGCATGCACGCATGCATTGCTCATGAGACGAACGAGCGAGCGAGACAAGGTTCAAGGATAAAATCCATACATGCTACGTAGTATGTATGTACGTGTACCTACAGGACCTCCAGTTGCCGCCCTAAGGAGAGCTAGGTAGGGTAATTAACTCAAGGATCCATAACTAAGGAGAATTATTAGGGGCGTTTCAACAATTGAATAAGTAAGCATAGAGCAATTGGGGGACATGGCTTTGTCCAAGATCAAGCTAATCGAGAGAAAGCCCGAGTAAGAAAGACGTGGCGCAAGGCTCTAGAACCTCGTTAACTCGCTTTAGTTAAGGCCAATAACGATGATGATGCACACAAGGACCGCTCCTTGAGGGCAAGACTTGAGAGGTTCTGGAATCGTCAACGAAATTGGTCCATCCAATCCAATCAATCAGCCCAAGCATTAATCCCACGACTGCCGCTCCGGCTGCAACCACACTTCTGTTTCCAGGGCTGTCATAGCGCTCCTTGGCCCACTAGGAGTTCCCGGAACTCTTCTAAATACCTACCCACTCTCCTATGGATCCCTGGGCTTGTTCAAAAGTCTCCATGTTTTGAACGCCTCCGGCCTCTCACTCGGGACAACTTTTGTCACTGATGAGTCGAGATATTTTGTTTAAAATACCAATTGCTCGAGTAAGTGGATTTCGGAGGCTCATTCAGCTGCATTCAAGTGAAAGGCCGCGGTTTGACTTGCGGTAGCCTTAACCCCTTTAGTACCCAGTTAAGCCCCCAAAGTGCAAAAGCAAAAGTGTGGGCTGTTATCTATCAGTCACTTATCAATCGTTGAGGCAAAAAGCAAGCAGTTTCGTTCCATCACTTCGTCACCAGCATGTCACTCATTATATAACTTTCCTCGAGTGATCTTTCATCTGTGAGTTATCAGATGACATTTCGTATCTCATTGGCTGCGTCCGTAGGACAGTCCAAGAGAAGTAAACATATGTAATAAGCTCGTATATTAACCAACAGCTGATGACCCTTGATTATTCTTCACAATCAAGCGGGGACCTCATTCTATGAGTGACAAGGGTATTGGCTTACCCGCTAGCCTCCGCCACGGAAAACAACGCCGAGAATGCGGCTGCCAGGGTTATTGAGAGACAACGTCTCAGAAGTCTCAGAAGTCTCAACGTCCCGTCCAGCCGCCGTAGCATCCTGATACACCAGAGGGCAGATCCGAAAGCTTAACAGCTGTGATTGTATTGGAGATGACTTCCAATCCATCCATGTTCCAGCATATGATATGGTCGGGCGAGAAGCATTTCCTTGGTGAAGTAACCCTAATGGTTGATGTTTTTCAGGCACATCTCCCCAGAGTCCCAGACCCAAGTTGGGGGAAATTCCGGCGCTTGTTCAGGCCAGTCTAGAAACCTTGATGAACACCTCATTATTACCAATTGCCTTGTAGAGGTGGATTCTTGTCTGGGCAATGAATATTGAAAGGAACAAGATGGCCTTTCAAATCCTGATATGATGTTATTGCGGGAGCGCTTTGAGATGATACAGGACATTTCTTGTTAACTTATCATCCTCATTCTCTCATTCCTAGTTGCCATGGACGACACTATCACATAAGTCACTCATAGTTAATACATTCACTATGTCTGGTTGCACCGAGTGTTAAGTCTAGCGTCGTAAACATTGAAAGACCGAGTCTTGTTGATGAACTATCTCATGCTCGGAGCTTCCCATGAATTATCAAAAATGTAACTGTAACCCCAACTACAGCTAACTCTTCGTCAATGTAACTTATAGGTGACCTGTTGTAACCTCCACTCCCACCTCCCGTAACTACCACCTATCTTAGTAGGTAGGTACCTAATCTTCAACTTAGGTAGGCTTTTAGCTCGAACTACAACACTCCTCCCGCTGCTATTTCCATCTTCAATTCGTCCCTTAATAATGATGAAGATCTGGCGGCTGTACAACATATGCGGAAATATTTCCAGGCGCGCTAACGAGAGATAGGCAGGTTGTCGTTCACTAACCCCTGGTCTTCAGGTGCCAAGGACTCTCACCTCACAATGTGTCTTGGGTATTGGATCGCTTCAACAGTATATAGTTGTGCCTTCTGACTTGTCTCTGCATGTTGGCCTGCTTGGACTACTTCGAGTTTTAGGAAACGCTTCAGGTATGTTATGTCTTTCTTCACAGTTCCCCTGTAGGATTCATTGAGGGACAGCACGGATTTTA
This sequence comes from Fusarium gaditjirri, assembly GCA_013266175.1. Lineage (NCBI taxonomy): Eukaryota > Fungi > Ascomycota > Sordariomycetes > Hypocreales > Nectriaceae > Fusarium > Fusarium gaditjirri. Next base: position 176,740 of record JABFAI010000287.1, read on the forward strand.
CTCCACCCAATTCAAGCTACTAACTCTGAGTATCACAGCTTGTCGTGGTTTATCTAAGTCCCCCAAGCAATACGTATGGTTTCAGGAACCCAGGGTCCGTAAATCAATGTATCCCAGGAAAGCAATGGTCCGCTTCCACATATTGTCTCTAAGGGGTACATGTTTCTTGACGGCGATTCTTATGATTGAGTTACTGTTCAGAGCAGCAAGGCTGCAACTGCGCGTTTGCCTACTTGAATGACATACACCGTGGAAACTTAAGCTCACTCTTATGCTCTATCAAGCTAATACAATGATGATGACTGCCTCATTTATTACATGGTGGTTGTCAGTCAGCGGCACGGCGCTCTAGGGTAACTGACTAAGCGAGCATCAAGCTCAGGCCGAGCATTTCCCGCCAGACTCCGAAAAATTCTTCCTTCTCCGTGATCTTGTCATAAACACCCACACAAGGGCAGCCCATTCCCAAGTCATCGGGGCCGAGTTCTTCCTCTTCCGTCGAGGCGTCGCTGTCGTATCGCATTTATCCAGCTCCGAGATCCCAGAACAAAGAGTCGTGTAAGTCGCCATGACCAAGATGTAGCTATCCTAATCCACAGCACGAACACAATCATGTCGTCGCGTCTGCCTGCAAAACCACCTTCCGTGACATCCCTCGCTTGGTTCACGATCGTGTGCACTTGGTCAACATCGCGTCGAACTATTGCTAACAATGGCTTCGTCCAGTGATATCGTCGCGCGTCGCGCAGGGCTTAATTTGGTGGAACGCCGTCATATCGCGTCTCATTATTGGAATAATTGAAGCATTACGCCCACCAATACTCATCCCCGCATATTTGTGTGTCGATTGACGATCGTCCTCGCCCGTAAAGTACCTCGAGTGCCAAACGACTCTACCATCTGCATGTCAAGCCAGCTGTAACAATGAGTACAAAGCTAGAAAACGAGGCAGAGGATGCCAATATCTCATATCCTTCGCCCGGCGCCGAGGCGATGGAAGCTGGCCCTTTCTACAACACTAGTGGCCGAGACGTCCCTCAAGACCACCAAGAGCACGAGCATCATGAGCATCATGAGCCCCACCACGAGCCTCACCATGAACAGCCAGACCATCATGCGCCGGAACAAGTACAACACGTGCAAGTTACAGAGCACAACCAGAATGACCTGCAACCTCCAGAACCGGAAACCCCCCAGCAGCACGTTCCTCGCCCTGCCAATCTGGAAGAACTTCAGCTGGCAGCCCAGTTGGGCCAGGGCCTAGCTGGAGCGCCTATGATGTCAACCACAGACCCGAACATGAACGTCGAAGACCCCAACCTGCGAAGCATCATGCCTCACCCCGACCCCGATCAGCAGCAGACACCGTCTTATGTTCACGACACCCCGACGAGCGATCAAATGGTATCGCACGCCATGTCTGTTCCTGTTGGGCCACCCATGGGCCCCCAATACCCTATTGACAACAGCATCCCGCCCAGAAAACGATCAAAGGTGTCAAGAGCATGTGACGAGTGTCGGAGGAAGAAAATCAAGTGTGACGCCCAATCAGATACTGGAGACGCTCCCTGTTCTAGCTGTGCTCGGTCATCCATTAGATGCCTCTTCAGCCGCGTACCGCAGAAAAGAGGCCCAAGTAAAGGGTATGATTTTGTTACTTGCAGTTGCGCACCAAAAGATAAAGACTGACATCCTCAACAGATACATCAAAGAACTTGCAGATCGCATCCATAGCATCGAAAACAAGCTCGAGTCCGATGGAGGCCTGAGTCAAGACGACATAGACAGACTCTTTTCCACAGATCGACCTCGGCAAAGCCAAGGCGAGGATCCTGCTCGAAAACGACCCTTTTCCAGTATCTCGACAAACGATTTTGTTACACCCTCACGACAAATGCCATGGGGCTCGGACCACAGGATGCAGGCCTCGCCAGGCACTTCTGAAGCATATTCAGCTTACAACAACAACAACTCGTTGGCACCCCAAGCTACACCCATCAGGCCAGACAGTACGCCTTCTAAACCTCCCGTGGCTGCCATGGACGTATCAATGCCAGATGCTCAAGAGACCGTGGACATCGACGAAAGCATGCTACAGAGGTTAGTGATCTGTCGCCGAGCCCCCTTCCTGCAACTAACATGTCGTTATTCAGTTATTTGTCAACTGTTGGCCCCGTGTATCCTATACTGCCAAGCACAAAGAGTCGAATGCAGGCGTTACTCGCGCAGTGCCCGACATCTGTCCAGAATGCATTTGCCAATGCTCTTCCAGCTGTCGTAGGATCTGGTGGTGATACGAAGCTCGCTAGCTTGTTACTTATGGAACGCGAGAGCGATGAAACCCATGCCACACAAGCCACCTATATTGTCCATGCCCAAACGCTATTGCTGCTCATTATCGACGCAGACTGGCGTTCATCACCAACTTTGCCCTACTTGCTTTCTCGTGCGGTTGGATTGGCCAACTCGATTAACCTATGGCGATACACTCCCGTTGAGTTGGTTTTGGAGTCTGATTCAGACTCAGATGACCAGCTATCAGTGCGGATATGGTGGTCATTGATCCTGATGGATCGCTGGCATGCTGTCGGCAAAGGTAAACCACCAATGATACCGGACAATAGTACAGTCGCTCCTCCTGGTCTGGAGAAGATCCTGGGAGACGTGTGCTTTTATCTTGCTAGTAAGCAATAAGTAGTTCGTTCTAAGTAATTATTGATCGCTGACAGGGATTCTAGGACTTTCGAAGCTGCTCAACTGTTTGTGGCAAGCTATCTTCACGTTGCAGTTGGGAATGTCCACAACTGAAGAGATAGTGGCACGCATACTCGCAGATTATGTTGAGAACTACCGAGAAGATCTTCCAGCGCATATCTTGGCTACGTCGCATCCCGTAGTGCATCTAGCATACTGGCACTGTAAGCTCATGGTTGTGCTTTTGACACCAGGCGCCACACCGACCGAAACATTATGGCCTACCAAGGAAGTGATCAACCTTCTCTTCGCAAACGAGCACCTACGCAGCCCACTCGTCAATCACTTTGTGTCTCTTATCGCGATGTCTCTGGCGAAGCTTGTTAAGATCGACAAGTCGCGAGAAGAAGCCACACAGTTGATCAAGGACATTGTAGAAAAGCCCAACGAAATGTGGAATGGTGTTCGCGACAAACTTTCGGAATTCTTGCGTCCAACATCATCAGTGGAAGCGGCAGCAAGCCAAGGCCTTCAACACCTGGCAGATCTTGCTACAGCACATGAGAGCATCGCACCGGGAGGTGATGATATCTCATTTGGGCCATCGTTGGCATCCGGATATTTGGATATGGCATAGAGCTTCATATAACAAGACCTGTACACACACGTGTGAAGAGGCGATGATCATTGTTAGGCGATGGGACTTGTATGATTATTATTCCCCTTTTTGGTCTTTGTTAAACTGGGGTAACGGAAAATGCGGAACGATGACGGTAGATGATAGTGTTAAGCTTGTGCCATGAACGATGGCGTTTGGCTTTGTTGAGATACTAGTTTGATGGTTATCAACTTTGATATTCGTAATCCCATAATTGTCCTATTACAAAGCTGCACAGCCGAAGTTCTACTCTGCGTGCAGTTGCGGTTCCAAAACAGAGTTTTTCCTACGCTGTCATATCCTTGTCTGATCAATCACAGTTCGGATTGTTATATAGCGTCGAGTGAGACAAAGTCAAAATCTTGCATATTCTAGCCGTACCTGATCGACACTATCTCTTCNNAAAAAAAAAAAAACCAAAAAAAAAAAAAAAACCGACGGTTCGGGAAACGAGTAATGGGAGGATTGAGTTTATGTAAATGGGTCTTTATCGAATTAGAGGCTTCTCCCACTCGACTACCGGTAGACTAGTTGTTAGTTAGGGCTAAGAGGACTTGGATGTGAAGCCATCGGTCAGTACTCCGTAGTTAAAGTCGAAGGCTTCTACTATTTGTTTGGTTAGTTTAGTAGTTAGTAACAAGTTACGTGGAGACTATGGCTCCGCTTAGCTTAGCCATGCAAACGACAAAGAGGCTGGACTAAAATCCTTGAGGCTATGCTTTGCTTGCTAAGTTCTTAGTTACTTAGTTTGTGGGGTTGGCTGTCGTGGCCGAGACATGCGAGACCCAAGTTTTGTATACCGTACCTGACTGCCATGTTAAGAAGCAGTATAGAAACCTTCTTTGCTTGATATGAAGTACGTACATGCGTTGTACGCCCCTCCAAATGCAACTTGGACTGCAAGCCAGGAAAAAAAAGACCAGGCCAGGCCCTGCATCACTGAGCTGATGCTTCTGTGCCGGCCCGGACCCGGTATGGACCGTGAGATGCATGTACAACACAGAAGCAGAGCACGTAAAAGGCAAAGTGCATCTGTCCGTTTTGTTTGTATGTATCTCCGAGCTCGAGGAAAGCAAGTAGCGTACATGCAGATGTGTTAAAGAATCTTTCATGTGTGTGGGGGCCTTTGGTGACATCTTTCATGACAGTTTCGAGCCTCTGGTCTATTTTCATGGGGACCTCGGATGATCGACGCAGAGCTTGTACGTAAAGCAAGACACATCGAACGCAGATGGATATGATGATGTCCTGGTCCAAGTGCCACGTCTTCATCTATCCCTGTTGACCCCGGCTTGGGGATCCCTGGAATCATGGGGAGGAAAGGAAATGACGGGGAAATAGAGTGCCCATCTGTAGCGGCGCTGGCCTGAGCCTATAGGAGACCAAAAATATGAAAGAAACACTGGCTGTTTCTGAAATCGGGCCTAGAGACCTGCCATCATCGTTGGCCGAGCACCTCTTGCATTAGACCCCTAGACAGCAGAAGGCATCCTTTTGAATATCCCATGCACCACGTAACTTGGCTGGTCGAACCACTTCGTCTCCGGGCGCCCGACGACGGGCTGCAATGGGATCCGTGTGATGTTATCCTGGAGCAATGACAAGTGATACCGCTGACGTTCGAAGCAAGCTGATGTCAGTGATCCTCAAACCATGTCGACAGTCACCCAACGTATGTAAACATGTATGATGAAACGGTATTTGGTGGTGCTGGCTCATGGACCACGACTCGGTTGGTCTTGGCCCTCAGTCATAAAAGTCTATTGCGTTAAATCAAGTCTTGCTGAGTACTCTTTGTCGTACCCAGTTTAAGACCTGAAGCAGAAACATCGAACCAGAAATAACAAAGAACGATGATGAACGATTGAGTCAACAGACGCAATAACTGCTTGACAATCAAGTCTAGAATATGCAATCTCTCCCCTCCTTGCATCACTCAGCTTGTAAGTTCCACGTGCAGATAAAATCGAGCGCAACTCGACGGACCACATATGCAACTGGGTCTTCTTCTCTTGGCCTGACTGCCCATAGTCCGTCTGCCATTGCTTTCAAACTGGATTTTGTCTGTCTTGATCACATTTCTTTTTGCAAGCTAAATCATCCAAACAAATTGCGCTGCTCATCTCTTCTTTGTCCTCGCTCTGCTTCTTGTATAATTCAGAAAGCCATCTGCGCCTGCTCTATCCTTTCCACTCCTCCCAGCCGATAGTAGGCAAACTCATGCTCGTCAATATTCCCAACCGTCTACGTCATGGATGAGAATGTGATCTGTCGTAATCATCACCGCAAGAAACCCAGGCATCATGCAGATGCGATCGGTTTGCGGGTGGCTATGAGCGTAGATTCGCTCTGTATAAAACGTATATGTGTTTGCGCTCTTGACGCAAAAATGAGTAGAAGAAGCCATGCCTCTCATGGCCTCAATTCGTATGGTATTTTTCAACGCCTGCCGGTGCGTCACCCTAATGACTTGAAATAAAAAAACCGAATGGGTATTGTGTACGCCAAAATATTCGAACCGTCGACAATTTCTCACATACCCCAGAAGCTAGGCACTGAAGCAGGGCCGAGAGGGTCGGGGCTTTCATCCATTGTAGTGATGCCCTCGTTGTAATTGGGCATCCAGAAAGCAGGGTCATCCTCAACCATGGACAAACCCGCCCCCGCCATAGGACCACTGTCTGCTCCCTTGTAGAAGCTGTCGTAGTCGATGGTAGTGAGATCGGTCGAGTTGGCCATCACGTTACCGTTCTGTCGGATGAAGCTATCGGCACGGCTGAATCCTTCAAGGCCGTCATAGTCGCCGTCTCCTCCAGGAAGAAAATCTTCCACTTCGGAAACCTCGCCCGAGGTCGATGTAGTGTTGGCTAGGTGAGGGAGATGCTCTGAACCGCTACCGAAATCGAAGAGACCGTTGAAGCTTTGAGTGCCGGCCTGACTATAACTGGAAGGCGTAAAGCTCTCGCCCTTCATCTCTGAAAGATCATAGTGGCTCCAGTCAACTGAAGCAGCACTGAGACCAGCGCTGTACATGGGCGCATCTGTCTCTGAATTGAAGCCAGATCCAAACAGGTCAAACGTGCTGTTAGCCATATAAGGAGGATACTCAATGCCTGAAAGATCCAGAGGAGGCAGGTTGCCATTGAGGTTCTGGAAGCTGCTCGCACCGCTCATCAGGGGCGATGCGGTTTCTGATTTGACCCTACGCTCTCGGTTCGTAGCAGCACGTGCTCGGCTGCTGGGAGGTTCCCGTGTGCTCTTCTGCAGCATGCTGTCGGCGCCCAAGCTGCCAGTGCTGTGAGCCGAGTTCACCCTGTTAAGCTGATATGGGCCACATTTTTGCGAGACCCGGTTGCTTCGGTGTGCAGGCTTGTGGTTGCCGTGCTGATCGAAGGTCAGGACACCGTCTGAGTGAACCGTGTTGGCTCGTCGTCGTCGACCCGGAGGCTTCGGACGGCCACTGATGCTCAGGGTCAAAGACTCGCGCTCCGAGTCAGATTCAGGAACGGTGTCAAGGGCGGGCTCGTTCTTTTGGGAGCAGCTGCAATGGCCACCATGGTTACAGCAACATGTCTCTGCGAAAGTTTTAGAAATTGCGAACTGTGTCGAGCGTCTCGAGGTCTGTAACACTCCGAGAAAATAGAGGAAGCTCACCAGTGTGACCCTCAACGGCTGGCTGCAAGTGGGCACATTTACTTGTCTTCTCGCCGCAGTCGCACTTGACGTGAGCAGAGCGCGATTTGCGCATGGCGCGACAGTGAGCGCATTGAGAAACTGGTCGGCCCTTCTTGTTGATATGCTGAAGTGGGCGGTCTGTCGAAGAATTGTGGTCAGTAACGGGGAACAGAGCTAAGCTTGGAGAGATGACTATCGACGAGTACTGGAAGTGTAGCCAGCCTGAGGTTACGACTGGAACCGATGATGCTTCAGCCTTGAGTCTGAACTTACCAGAATGTTGGCAATTGCTCACACGATGGCCGCGGACGCAAGCCTCGCAAGCATACTTTTCTCCATCAATTATCATTTTGGCGGGTGCAGACTGGCTCAAGGTGCAGTCGGCTCGAGGTTAAATGGCGAACTAGGGAAGCGTGAAAGCAGTCCTTTCTTGACGAAAGCCAGGTATGTAGGAACCAAGGTGACCAAGTTCGAGTCGAGTATGCTCGGTCCGGTCAAGGTGGAGGGAGAATATGGTGGGTTTCTATCGACACCGACGTCCAAGGCTTTGTGTGTAAGTGTCCCGCAATAGCGCTCCCACGCTAATAGAGGAAGTGGACTAAGGCTGGGGAAACTGGGTCGAGAAAGCTTTGTTAAACCGGGCAGTTGAGTTTCATTAACATATCGCGGCGGAGCTTGGGAAGAGCTGGAAGAGGCTGAAAAATGAATTCAGACAAGGAACGAGGGAGCAGAAGACTATAATAAAAGTTTTCGAGGGCAAGTTGGACAAAACCAATTGATGAGAGAGAGGAACGGAGTGGAGATACACTGGCCAGTGGGTGGGTAATTTTCCCTTGGGGTGTCTTGGGGTCTCCTCTGGAACTGTATGGTACAGTAGGTTCCTAAACCTAGCTTGTGGCCGGGTTGGATCGCTCGCTACTGAACCCTGGGCCCTGGGGGTGCGATGCAGATTGTAGTGGTGGTGGGTGTAGAGACTAAGAGTGCGCCGCAGGAATACCTGAAATGGATGGGCGGACGAGGTCGGCGGCAGGACCGGGGTTTCTTCTGGTGCACACTGCACTGGGCAAGCGGGTTTGGCGCCTTCAGCTACAGAGCCAGAGCCAGCTAAGAAAACGACATGGACGACCAAGGTCAAGCCAAGCCGCCCTGCTGGAGACGTTGTGGGTGGAGATGTCGGCCCGGATGGTCGGAGCGTTCTCGTTCTGCGTTGTTCGTTGCTCGTCGGACCTGGTACTGTAGCTTTGGTGACGTCGGCGGCCGACACCAACTGTTGAACGGAGAGCAGAGAACGGAGAGCACACCGCACAACTAAGCGTGCTCCCTCAGGAACACACTGAAGGACGCTATACAAATGCGAAGTTGGGAAACAGAGGAAAGAAGCAGAAGTGAAAAGACACGAGAGAGATTCGAGGAAGAGGGGCCTCTTTTTATGACTGACATTGAACAGAACAGGAGATAATGACGAAGACGAACTGCAGCGCAAAATCCCCAGAGCTCAGAGTCCCAAGGTCAGAGCCCAAAGCAGGAGCGTTGAGGCATGGTGGGCAGCATAACATCCATTACAATGTGATGTGTTTGTGAATAGCAGCGGAGCAGGCCAGCGATGACCCTTGGTCCCTTGGCCCATCATGATCCCTTGATCATCAAGTTATACTATACCGAATCGATTCCCACATAAGTCAAATCGAATTCTTGCTTTCTCGCTGGGTAATTCCGCCAGCGTGCCTGCTCAACCTGGGTGTTTTTTTGCCTACAGTCTCTAGGGTCCACGTCCTCCATATCCTTGCCTTGCCTTGAATAACAAGGCGAGGCGTGGAGGTCGCGGACACGGGCGCGATCGAGGATACTCGGCTGTACAGTGTGGGACGATGGCGCAAGCAACAAGATGACCGGGCTGGGGCACCGGGGTGGAAACCATGGGCTGGGATGGGGGACAAGGGTTCTGGAGCGACCATGACGAGCTTGAGAGCACAGAGAAGGCATCGTCAGTGGCCATCCTCCGTTGTGGTCCGTGGCATGGCATGGGCCATTGCTGAAGACGTGGGATTGACACCGAGTTCGGGATAGCGTCCTCTAGTTGTTTCTGAAGGGAAGGGTTCACTCATGAACAAGCCTGTGATGTAGAATCGCTAGGCATAGGATTGTGTGTGTGTGTGTGTGTGTGTGTGTGATTGGGTGCAGCGGGAGAAATGTTACCGAACATACTGCCGTTGCGTTTCCATTGCTTCTAGATCGACATTTTCTCAGCCGTTCTTATGATTAAGGACGAGATTTGATACGCTCGCATAGGCTCTCAAACTTATTAGCCATTTGTTGGTTGTCATCATGAATGAATCAACTGTCGAGTGAGAGCTTGGGGGATTTGTGGAGTCCATGGCCCATGGCCCGTGGGATGTTGATTTATCCATGAATGTTATAGCGGATGGATCACGATTGAATGGGGGAAGTAGTGCAAGATTGGTGCCAGACAGTTTACAGTGGAGAGATGCGGAGTGTACAAAGTGAGAAGGAGTAAGAGCAGGAGAAGGAGAAGGAGAAAGAGGAAGAGGAGCCACATGCATTGGCATTAGACATGGGTTCGTAGTTCACATGTGTCCTCAGTAAGATAATCATGTAGTTACAGTGCAATTTCTCCATCACCTTCCTACTTGTTCGCAATTCAGAGTAGAGTAGAGCAGAACAGAAAATAGCAATTCAACATCGGGAACTAGGTAAATGGACGATGGGAAGGGGTTGCTGTTTCGGGATTGCCTACCGTGAAAGAGTGTCTGCGGGTAAATTAGGTTGGCTGGCATAACGGGACGGAGGGACGATCAGAATATATCCATGCTTAACTCTATGGGAGAATCCGGACTCAGCAGAGAAGCTGACTGGCTTGAACTGACATCCTAATCCCAGTGTTCGGGGTCAAAACAGCCACAGTTTCTGGTCTCGCACCTAATCCTTCGTTCGTGTTGCAGCCGCTCCGCGTCTCGAGTCAAGGAGATAGTGCAACAGAGACGGGACCACCGGGCGATACGTACTGTACATACTCCGTACAGATGATGTTATTAGGGATAATAATCGGCTGTATGAAATTCAACACGACAGTAACATTATCGTGTCCTCATCAAATCCACTTCCGCTGTGACTTGGGCTTGAAATCTGACGCCTAGATGGCGCCTCATGCAGCCGGTCATCGGCTCTGTCGAAATTTGGGAACCTCTTGCGCAGGTATTGTCGCGTGCAGACAATGCCCTGCCCTGTACCTGACGTGACGGTACACTGACATATCTCAGAGACTCGTCTAGTGGCCGTTTGGCTGGGGTTGTCAGACTGGGAGCAGGGCAAGATTCGACATTTGTCAACAAGGATCATAGCATAACAAGTTCAAGAATGCCGTGCAGCCATTGGCTGCATCGAAGCTTAAACGGGTACGATCAAACCAGGTTAGACTGGCAGATTAATCAAGGCCGTCCCCAAGAACAAAAGGGGGAAAAAAAAAAAAGAAAAGAAAAAGTTTTACGTACGTGCAGCACAGCACCTTATCGGCGGAGCATCCTCGGGACGATCCATCCATCCATCAAACTTGAGTTAGTGACGGTGGCCGGTGGCCAGAATCTGTTCGGAAATTCGCAATCCTTGCTCTGGTTGGTTGGCCAGTGGATTACTACATACAATTGCTGAAATGACCAAGGTAAGCTGATTGTATTATTGAAAAGTTGCATGTCACGTATAATATCAGTACCCGGGCATCTTCCTTTTAGAGCTCCATAAATAATGGCAGAGCCGACGGATGTAAACTGCAAGGCTCCCGTCTGTGCCGCTGCAAAACACACAAGTGAAGACAACCGTGGGTACTGTGCCTCACTGTAGCCACACTGTACCCGATCAGGCTGATTGATTGCACTTCAACAGCTCCACCTATCAATATCCTCCTGCATCAGACTGCCTCTAGCTACTAAATTTGATAGGGCGCGCTTGTGCTCCCCTCCATCCACAGTTTGACATTTGTCTTGCTGTTCATGAACTCTGGATGTGGCCGCCCTGGCTTGTGTGCTTGGCAGAAACAGTAACGCCGCGGCTCCCTGAGAGATTGGGAGTTTCGGTTTGATTGCCGATACATCATGAATATACTTTGCTAGGCGGCTCTATTCGAGTATTTGACCTAGTCCGTTTTTAACCATGCATCGGCTGCAATCTCGCTCTCGCTTGCTAATAATGGCTGATGCCCTGGCAATCACTCTGTCATACAGTGGGGGGCAATAAGTAT